>PVKP010010215.1:0-65453 GCA_004027715.1 Plecturocebus donacophilus
CCTAGCTCAGAGAAAACAAATGTTTTTAGATGAGAAATCCCTCAACTTATTCCCATAAAATGCACAAATTTAGCCACACTGCCACAGTTTTATTTCTGTCCTGTTACTATGGAAAAGGGATCCTTCCTCTTGTTTAAGAGGACTTTCTGCTTCAGGGCTGTGGAAGTACCTAATCAGAGACCCTGCCCTACCAAGTATTGAGCTTGAAATACTACTTCTTTTTTAAGTTTTATTTTCCTTTATGCTAAGTAGGTGGCTGCCACCTCATTTATTGTTGCTCACAAGAAGAAAAAAATAGTCATCGTTTCATTGACAAAATAAAGTTTTACATGGAAATAGCAGTCATATTATCTTTACATGCTCGAAGACCACAGTAATTTGTGTAATACAGTTTTATGTTCTCAGATGAACATAATATGAATAAGTTATTATCGAAGACAAATGAATAGACATCCTTTCTTTCTATGTAGTTGCAATGAGCTTTAACAAAATTACTGGGAAGTAAAAGCTTTTGTTGCACCTAATTAACTCACCTTGATTTAGGTGTGAATGAGTCATTGACATTCTAAGAACTTCTTCATGGTCAAATTTTGGATCATCATTTCTCAAATATATTGTGACAGTTTAAATTGCATCCATCTAAGTCTTTTTTTGCATTAATATTCACATATGAATTGAGCAAGTCAGCTCTGTGTTCTCTATAAGAAATGAACTATTTAATGATTTTTCATGATAGGAGTATTCAAATATGGTTGTCAAGAATGAACACTTGAACTTTTCCCATTTTGGTAATAATATAGAATGTCTGCTTATCTTGTCATCGTTAGTCCTCTGATGATAAGAACCACAACAAACCTGTTTCATTTAAAAACTCAAACACAAACAAGCTGGAGACCCTGATATTAACCATAGTGTGTGCTCAGTAATGAAGTGGTCTACATAAGTTATTTAACTCCTGCAAATGTCTCTCAAGGTAGGCATCAATATCCCAAGTTTACAGAAGAGGGAACTAAGACTCAAAGAGGACAAGGAACTTGCCAGTGATTTTTTTAAAACTACATTATATTTCCTTCAGGTGCTGATGACTAAAAATGTCTGAATATAATAATTTCATAGCAAATTGGAAATCTTTTTCACTTCAAAACCCTTTATGAAAAAAAACCACATAAGGGTCTTAACTTTTCGCAAATCTGATAATACAAGAAGTATTTTAATTAATTAGTAAGAACACCTGAATTAGAAAACCCTCAGCAGATTGAAAAGAGCAGCTGGGGTTAAATTTAAAAAGGAAGAAGAACACAGGCGTTTTTTTTAACCAGTTGAAATTTCAGTAATAGTTTCAAATTGTTAGACCACAGAATAAGTATTTTCTTTTCCCTCCTCATCCATCTTTGAAAATACAGTCAGATCTAGATAATTTCCTGTAATTAAATGAAAGCAATGTTTTTGTTCGTAAAATGTTATAAATTCAAAATCCTTTATATATGAAGATCATTATATTATTTAAAAATAATTTTCATTCACATTAATAATAGAACTAGTTCCTGGGGTAGGATTAAGTGAGCTGGGGAAGCCAGGCTATCATTTACAAAAAAAAAAAAAAAAAAAAAATTGTGGAACCCATATATAGGCAGATACATATGTATATATATCAAGAAATTCTCAGGTCATAATTTGTCATATGTTGTAAATAATTTCAAGTCGATACAATTACAGTATAGAGAAACACAGAGAACTAAATACGTGTGGCCAGATAAATCTTGAGAAAAACTACTAAAGACAACCAACCAACCAACCAATCATATAACAAATTAAAATGAAGTCCAGTAGAAGATTCCGTGGAGGCTTCAAGCTCAGCAACTCAACTCAGGTGTTTTCTGACACTTACTGTTTTTCTGCACAAGGTTTTCTAATTATAGTACCGTCCAAGAGAAATATAATGGGAGCCATGTATTTAATTTTACATTTACTAGCAGCTACATTTCTAAAAAGCAGGTGAAATTAATTTTAATAACATTTTATTTAACTGAATATACAGTTGTAATATTATCATTTCCATACGTAGCAAAGATTCTTCGCTCAGCCAAATTTTAATCGGGCTTCTGAACCTTTCCTTAGGCCCCCTATGTGCTTCCTTGAAAAGTCTAGCCTGCAAAAGAACCCAGCTAAGTCAGTTTAGCCAAAATTCTCCATCCTCAATATCTGATCATCCTTGACATGTGATGAGATTCCTCATCTTTCACCTTCCCCCAGGAGATGTCTAATCACTCTGGCCTGTCTTTAACAAGAATCCTGTTATGTAGGTTTATCCATGATCATTCCTCACCCCTGATGTTTTCTCTTAATAATTTTCCATCCACTGACCCCAACCATACTGTTCCTTGGAGATAAATGGGTACTTGTCCATGTTGTTTTCTGACTTGAGCCCAATCTTTCTCCCTTACTGCAAGCCACTGTTGAGAGGCTCCTGTACCTACTGTGATGGTCCTAAACAAACTGAATAAAATCTTTTTTTGTGGGAAGCAGGGGATTTAGGGTCTTGCTCTGTTGCCCAGGCAGGAGTGCAGTGACACAATTATGGCTCACTGTAACCTTGAACTACTGGGCTCAAGAGATCCTCCTACCTCAGCCTCCTGAGTAGCACTACAGGGGCATGCCCCCATAACCAGTTAATTATTTTATTTTAATTTTTTTGTAACAAAGGGGGCCCACTACATTGTCTAGGCTGGTCTCAAACTCCTGGCCTCAAGTGATCCTCCTGACTTGGCCTCCCAAAGCCTTGGATTACAGGTGTGAGCCATCATGTTTACCCTATTACCAAGCTTTAACAAGTATCATTACTTGTGCTTTAACACGTGTAATCAATTTAACAATTGCTAATGCAACATTTTACATTTTTTCATAATAATTTTCATTTTGTTCTGTATTCAGTAGCCACATGGGGCAAGTGGCTACTGTATTGAAAACATAGTTCAAGCATTGTTGAATGATATGAGTTCTTAAGGATTTATTTTGAATCTGGCCATTAATATAATTAGAAAGGTCAATTTAGCAACAATGCGAATTAGATAAGCAAGTGTTGGACTTTCTTGTGGGCTCTCTAAAGTCTTAGATCACTCTAGCCTTGTATGCTACCTTGGGAGACTGATAAAGGCTATTGGTGTCTAATAGGCTGTGAAATGCATTTTTTCTTTAAAGCTGTGAAATATTGTAAGTGTACATCACATAATTTGGATTGTAAATTTGATACATCTGCACTATAAAAGTGTCAGAAAGGCTAGTGCAAACTTCAATTTTGAATAAAAAGATAAATCCAGAAAAAGAAGTGTGCATTAGCCACTCTTTTAAAAAAGAGGTGAGTGGGGAAAGGATCAAACTGATTTAACGTAACAGGGAATGAAGAGACAAGTCCTACTCTGACTCTTGTATTTTCTTGTGGCATTTTAAGAATGATTCATTGTACAGATCCAATTAAAAGCAACCAGTAGTTGTGAAAAGGCTTGAAACTACAGTTGAAAGCACTTTGAATATGGTTTTTTAAAATTAGTATCTATGGCAGGGGTAGTTAGAAGGATATGCATGGGAGAGGGCGTGGGAAAGGGTGATTAGCCGTGCAGGTAAATTTTTAAATGAATGTCATATACAAGAGGAAAAGAGCAAAAAACAAAGACAAAATAACTACTCATAGAAGAGAGCACAAGTTGGCTGAATACAGGAAAGTGGCTTATAAAAATGCAATGGAAAAAGATGTCTTGGGAGGCAGAGAAATTTCCACTAAAGAGGATGGGAACAGTTCATGATGCCTAAGGCTCCTCTCAACACTGAGAACTGATTTTTTTGGTCTCAAATATTCAACAGAGAAGCAGTCTGAGGGTTTAATAGTTCACTGGCCTTGATACTACAGGCAGGCCCTGTGTCTTAACCTTGGCTCAACCTTTGGGAGTTACATCACCTTGAGCAAGTCTCCTGGACTCTCTGGGTCTGCTGCTTCTATAAAACTGAATTAATATAACCCACATTTACTTCTGGGATTATTGCAAGGCTTTGTAACCACATAAATATGCGTTTTTGTTTCCATGGGATAAGCCAGTAAGGCCCCTTAACACAGCTCTCCTGTTTCTTTTTTCTTCTCCTCCCTTCCTACTCTATTTCGGGTTCTGTCTTCCCACACCCAGCTATTCCTGGTACCTTCTCTAACATGCACCTTATTTTACTGCTGCATTACAGAGAAGTCTAAGGATAAACACAAATAGTCGTTTCTGCCCTAAGGTAGGGCAAAGGGTTAACAGAGTCAAGAGGTAAAGTGTGTAAAAATCATTTTCCTACATTTTTTCATCCTGCAATCGCTATCTATAAAACGAACCAACCGCTGAAGGGGATGCCAAGAAATCACAATTTCAGGACTGCCATGAAGAATGAATATTAAACTGCTTACCAGAGACCTTTAACCCTTATCCATGCAGGTCACCCTACACTGCCTCTATTTTAAAGTTCGCAGCAGAATCACAAATTTTCAAACTGTGGTCTTTACAGCACAGATCTGGGAGTGGACACTGACCTTTCTTATTTAAACCATTGCCCACAGATAACACATAATTTCTAGCTGAACTCTTGTTTAGTCCCAATATTCCCTCTTTTCACTACCCTGACTCCTCTCAAGGGAGGTTCAGGGAGATGGTATCTAGAGAGCAAAAGTCTGGGTTCAAATTACTTGGAAGCAAACACCATATTTACTACTCTGAGGCTGGGCCTCAATTTAGCTGCAAAATGAGGATGATTCATATCCCAGAGAGTTGAAGATTAAGTAGCTTTAAGTAAACTTCTAAACACCTAATCAGCATACAATAAATGGGGGCTACGAGAACTATCTTTCCAGCATTCCCACCTGCAAATGCCTTAGACGTCTCTGACAATTTGGTCTCCGACACCTCCCGGAGCACCCATAACTTGAACCCTGCTCTGCTGTCGTTCTGGGCGTCTCACTAGTAAGTGAACCTGCTAGCTCCCAATCCAATCAAACCAGTAAATAGGCTGAGGTTTCACACTGCCTCGCGGATGCTCCGTGGCACTTGACGGCAAGGGTTAAAAAGAGGTAATTTAAAACAGGATTTTCTCGGGCTTAAAGCTCAAGTACCAGGTTGCGCCTCTACTATCCTCAAGACACAAGCCGAGAGGCGCGGCCCTGAGGCACACGATGGAGGGGCGTGGTCATGGCCGCGCGCGCCCAGGGGCGTGACCTTTTCAGCACCCTCTGAGGCGCTGGTCTTTCAAGCGCTGTGTGGAACCCAGATCCCACGGCCGGTGTCGTTACTCTGCGCATGTGTAACTGCTAGGGGCGGGCCGGCGGGACGCAGAATTTCTGGGAAAGAACGAACTGGACAGGGAGGGCGGGGCAGAAGGCGGAAGAGTTGAAATCAGCTGACTGGGCCTCGTGACGGCCTGGGCGTCGGCGACGCAGGCGTATTGGAGCGCGGTCGCTCAAAGCCTGAGCGAAGATGGCGGCCTCCAGAGTGAAACTCTGAGAGGCAGAGGGAGGAGGCGGAGGGGGCGGGGAGGCAGCGCCGCCGCTGCACCAGGAACCCGCGGCAGCGGAGCTACAAGGCCCCGGCGGGGGAAAGGGGAAGTGGCGAGGGTGAGGAGGCCGGAGGGCGCTTCATCCCACTCTGGACGCTGAGCCGGTGACTGGAGGAGCTAGGGCTGGAGCCTCTCCAGCCTCCCGCGAAGGTAATGCCGCCTCCGGGCACTGGACTCTGAGGCTCTGCCTTACCCGCTTCACACGCCGTGGGGACTTTGTGAGGCTCAGGGCAGAGAAAAGGGGGTGGTCTTGGCTGCCGCAGCCTGGAGCTGCTAAGGAAGCAGATTACCCTCCCCCCAGGCTGCTGGTCTGGTTCCTTCCGTTGGACCCCCCCCCCCCCAAGCTAATGAGTGACAGTAACTCAGGGCGCTGCCGTGTCCAGCCTCCTCTCTCTTTTTGCCTGGTGTTCTTGTTTTCTATCTAGTACGCTCCTCCACTGGCCAGAACGTACCCTTACCCCACACGCTCTTCATTCCCCTGTGGGCTCCGCCCTCGGGATTCCCTTCCAGTCTCCTAGTCTGAGCCCTCTCCTGCTGGATGCCGGCAACTCGTGTTTCCTTGTGTCAGCGACCCTCCTTCCCCACAAGTCCTTGCTTTGTTTCGTTTTGTTAGGAAATGAGCATCCGCGTCGTCTCTTCTCCAGTACTTTTTCCAAATTATTTTCTCCCCCAAGGCTTTTCCTTCCTGCAAGGCAGTTTATTCACGTGGCCTTTCTTCTGCTGCTGTGATTTTACCTTTGAATGTGGCCTTTGGAGTGGGTGAAAGACGCTCAGTGAAGTGGCTGTTAATCGCTTATTTGATACTTAACTATGCTTAAGAAGTGTGCCTTCTCTTAAATTTTTGCCTTTTGTGGAGTGTTCCGTTAACCACTTTTGTCTTCAGATTGTTTCCTGTGTCCGTTGCCTACAGAGGGAAAAAAGTAAAGATTTCACCCTAATGTGGCGGTGGTTTCCCAAAGTAATTATTACTCATTTTCCCTCTGCTTTTCCCTTTTACCCCATTCTGATTTCCTTCAAAAAGGAGGTTCTCTACCTGATGCTGTTGCGTCCTCTATGAAGGGCTTTGTAGTGTACAGTTACGTTGGACCTTTTGTAATAGTGTCTCAAGAAAAAAGTAGTAGTTCGGGACCTGCCCCCAGCAATTCTTTCTTACTGTATTTTCTTTCTCAGTTTATGGACTTGATAGGTTTCTAGGTTTGAAAGAACTGCCTGCAGGGAAAATGACTCACAGTGGTCAGGTTTTGTAATAAATTACCAGTACTCTGAGTTTATGGGAATATGAAACAGAATTTGCCTTAAAAAAAGAAATTCATAGAAACCCCTTGTCAGAAATTCGGTATCCTGAACACAATTCTTTGGTTTTTGGAAAGTGCTTTATTGACTTATTTATCATATGACATAAAACCTTGTTAACATTTTGTGTCATGTGAAACACTTTTTAAGCTAAATCTCAAACTTGTGCTATTAATATCACAATGCATTCAGGGAACACACGTCCTTGTGTAGAAATTATTACATTATACTCCTTGTTTGAAAACAGGAAGTAGAACATATTAAGGGGAGGAAAAGAGGAGTCAAAGGATTATTAAGAAATACGAATGTAAAGAACCTTAAGGTTTGAGTCCAGTTCATGGAAAATATCAGTATTTGTATTCCACTGAGAGGCAATGGATATTCCTCTTTTTCTAAAGTGGTAGTAATAAATAGACTAAAATATAGTAATGTCATTAGTTGCAAACAAAATACTTAAGCTAAAAAATAAAATAGTATGAGCGAGTGAATTATTTGGAATAATTTAACTTTATCCACAAATAAATAGAAGATGGTTGCCTTGTCCAGGTGGACTGTAACAATACTAGCTTTATTAAATTTGTTAAAAGATTGACCGTGGCGTCTGGTTCTCAATAGGTACTCAATTAGGGTTGAAATTGAAAAGGTGTTTTAACTAATTGGGCTTCGTTCCTCAACCAGTTCTATTTACACAGGTGAATTTGAGGTTTCTGCTACGCATACCTGTCCCCCGCTTCTGATTGAGGTACTTTAAATTAGTAAATTGAAACAGGGCTGTGCAGATCAACTGCAGCACAAATTTAGTTGCTACAAATAGATTTTGGCCTAAATGTTCACTGTCATGTTTGGCAGTAGTTAAAGGGGAGTTATTAATATTTTGAAAGAGATCCTTGAGTCAGTTTTCTCTCAACTTTATTAGACCCAATAAAGATTCCCTTTTTATACAAAATAATTAGTAACACCTTCTTTACTATCCTTAGTTTATAAATAGTATAACCACCTCTGGCTTTGGCCCTTGAGACAAAAAGAAGTTTTGCTCTCACTTCTACAACATCAAAAAAAAAACCCTACACTACAGATTCATGACTTTTTGAAATCTGTTAAAGAGCTGAGTCCACAGAGCAAAACCACTGGCTGAAATTTTGAGAGACAGTGCTTACAGAGAGTAGATAGTAGTTTCTATTTACCTTCTTCAGACACAACTGGACAAAAAGCATGATGAGGGCTGAATGCACAATCTTACAAACTCTTATCCACCAGCCTCACTGGGTCTACTCCTAGAAAAGATTGGAAAGAACCATGGGGGTAGTGTCTGTTGTGCATATGGAGAGGGAGGGGAGCAGCACCAGAACTTTTAGAGGGTCAAGAAACTGCCTGATTCTTCCCCTTTGTCTCTGCTATAGAAAAGAGCTTTAATCGGCGGGGAGGAGGGTGTCTCTGTTGGCCCCACTTGTGAACATTCAGGGGGTAGATGAGAACCAGGGGAGAATCTTATGCTGGAGGAGGGGCCCTGAGCCCAAAGCTGCAGCCAGGGGTGATCAGTAGAACCAAGAAGTCTACCTTCATGAGATTCAGGAACACAGTGTTTGACTTAGACTGACCCTTAATCAGAACATGACTATATCCCCCAACCCCTGCCACAAAGCTAAGAAGCTTTTAATAACAAGTAACCACAAAATCCTACCATGAAAGGAACAAGTTTGTGCAAAGAGACACAACGCAAAGAATCTAAGGAGTATTCCTCTAGTAAACCATCTCCCACCAGAGAGACAAACTGTTCTACAGATACATGAAACCTATAATACACTGAGGATAACTATGGCAATAACAGATCATAAACTAAGTCCAGCTCCTAACTAGATTAACACAAACCCTTCACCAAAAGCCTCATAAAGAGCAGGTGTGCTCATTTCCAGTCATAAAAATTATTCGCCTCGGTCACTGTTGTCCTACGCAATACGTCCAGCTTTTAACAATTGGGGCACATGAAAAAGCAGAAAAAACTCCCAAGAAGAAGAGCAGTCATGATTATACATTTTTTAAAAAGGTAGCTTAAGAACAAGAGCACCGTTTTGTACATGTTAAATGGTTAAATACTATAATTAGGGGATTTTGCCTTGAAAAAGTTTGCTTGAGGCAGTGAGCATTGGATGGAGTTGCAGTTAGTGAATTACTGTGAAGTAGTAGAAGGAAAAAAGTTGTAAGATGGAGTGGAAAATTAATAACGTGAATGTGTGTGGTTCATGACCACCTGAGTTTTGTGTATGTGTGTATTTTGTGAATTCCTTAGATCACAAAATCAGTGATCTAAGGCTTAGATCAGAAAATCAGTGATCTAAGGCTTAGATCAGTTGGATACAGTTTTCTGCGTTAACTTAGTGTTGGGACAGACTTACTATAAGCAAATGTGAAATTTGCATCATGCTCCAATTGTTCAGCAATATACCAGTCCTGTTAGAATAAATTCACATGATCAAAAAGCATTATAGAAGAACTGACCATATACCTTTCAATATGTAAACAGTTAAGTATGATTATACTAAAATACCCAAAGCATGTGTCAGAGGCTTGTACCTTTACATGGAATCATTTTGAGTTTTGACAGAAATGTTGATGGCTACAGGTTTGTCACATTGGTGGCTCAAATACCACAATTGGGATTATCATGAGCATTTTCAGAAAAGAACAGGGTTAATAAAGTATAATCTCTTAATTTACATTATAGTTACATTCCTGGAAAAATCTGTGTATATGTATATTAAACCCTGCAAAATGTACTTGGTGAGTTATATATAAAAGAGAATTAGATTCTGGGTTTCATTCATTATAAATAGGTTTTTGCCTACATGACTAACCATTTGGACTTTTGGACATTTTTTTTTTTTTTTTTTTTTTTTTGAGACCAGATCTCACTCTGTTGCCCAGGCTGGAGTGCAGAGACACGATCATAGCTAACTGCAGCCTCGATCTCCTGGGCTCAAGCGATCCTCCCACCTTAGCTTTCTTAGTGTCTTGGACTATAGGCACACCATGCCCAGCTAATTTTTTAATTTTTATTTTTAGTAGAGAGGAGGTCCACTGTGTTGCCCAGGCTGGTGTTGAACTCCTGAGCTCAAGCAGTCTTCCCACCTTAGCCTCCCAGAGTGCTGGGATTACGGGTGTGAGCCTCTGCCCCTGGCTTACTTGGACATTTCAAAGTCATATGGTGCAGACAGTACTTATCTGTGGGACTGTAATGTATGTTGAGTATCTAGGCTCATCTACTAAATGCTAGTAGTGCTCCCAGTCATAGTGCCTCAGATGGGATGGCATCATACCCCAACCATTACTTTAGTTCAAAATTTTAATCAGTGGTTTTCGACATATTTTTTGTTTCAGCAATGTTCACATGCTCAGCACATGCCAGCCTGCAACATGTTATGTGGAGTGATTCTTAATCATAGGAATTCCTTTGAGAGTCATTGAGTTAGGAGATTTCTTTGTAACAAATAGGTAAGCGAACATGTTTATGATCATCTTTGCTAATTTGAGATAGTTAACTGTGCAAAGGTACATTTAGGTGTGGTTCAGTCAATAACACCGTATAACTTGCAAGTAATTATTTTCAGATGCTCTTCAACAGTCTACATGTGTGAGTTTTACTTGCACTTTTATGGACTACTTGTGAAGAAGAGTGAGCTTTTAAAGTCAGTGGGATTTTACAGTTTTTAAGCACTGGAGTTGCCCTTAAAGAACACTGCCTTTTCACATACTTAGCACATGCCCAGTGCTACTCTCTTTGCAACTGATGAGTAAATGTTTGACATTTTGATTATCAGATAGCAAAAACCTCTAAAGCAATCTAAAATAATTATTTTAGCTGGGTGCACAATAATCATACCTGTAATCCCAGCACTTTGGAAGGCTGAGGTGTAAGGATCCCTTGAGGCCAGGAGTTCAATATCAGCCTGAGCAACCCATCTCTTCAAAAAATAAAATAATTAGCTGGGCATGGTGGCATGTGCTACTCTGGAGGCTGAGGCAGGAGGATTCCTTGAGCCTAGGAGTTTGAGATTCCAGTGAGCTGTGATTGTGCTGCTGCATTTCAGCTTGGGTGACAGCAAGACCCTGTCTCTTAAATTATTTTGATGCTTTGATTTTTGTCAACTCTAGTTGCCACAACTTAATGGAAGGATTGATACAGTTATGAATGGAGGAGATAGTCTCTAATATTTCATATATTCTGTAACATTTAAATGCTTATACATGGTGTTCTGGCTTGTACTGTATTCCTTAGTCATCTAAGGCTGTGGGGTTTCTCTCCTCAAACTTCTAGTCAAGCTACAGAATGTGTTTTGAATGTTTATCAAATCTTAAAGCAGATAAGCCATATTTTTCCCCAAACCTTAGAGCTAATGGCCTTAATTTTGAAACTGGAACTTTCCTTTTTTGAAATAATTGGGTAGTGTTCTGTAAACTGTAAAGCATTACAGGAAAGGTAGGAATAATAGGGATATTTCAGAAAGAATTGAACTAGAAATGTATGTTGCTATTTTTCATTGAGTGAAAGGGAAATTGTAGCAAATTAAACTTTTGTCTTTTATTAGTATAAAGAGAACAGTGTTTAGGTGTTCAGGATGCTTTCTGTAAAATTGTCTTCAAGTTGTATTTGATATAAGCTTAGGAAATTTAGTCCTGCATTATGCATTTGCTGTAGTGATAGGAAAAACAGCAACAAGTTAAAATATAGCTGTTAAAAATTTCTTTTGCTCATTATAGGGCATCTTTACCATAGTAGAGCATGATTATTAAGTGCCCGTTGATAAGCTGAAGAGGTTACAGAAATAGTATACTTTGTTCTTGCATAAGTCAGGTTATGCTTCAGAGATAAAAATGAAATAGAAATTAGGTCTAGAAAGTTACAGTAATGTGTATAAACTAAAAATATGTAAATGATTAATAGCAATGATTTCAAATGCTTAAATGAACATGTTTCTGGAAAAAACTTTCAGGTGAATATTTTAAGGCATTTTTAAGCTTTGGAAAGGGAAGGGTCATAGTAATTACATCTTTCATAGAAAATTAAAAAATTTTTTTTAACAGATAAAGGTTTATTTTGTCAGAAATGCAAATTATTCTCAGATGAGATGAGCATACATGTGATAGAAATAGAAGAGGTGTCTCTTTTTCAATACTTGATTTATATTGTTGAATGAAAAGGTCAACAAAATTAACTGCTGTGATATGTATACTTGTCACCTCCTCCCGTTAAATGTTTCTTCAGATTTAGGGGCTGCTTTTG
Source organism: Plecturocebus donacophilus (assembly GCA_004027715.1). Lineage (NCBI taxonomy): Eukaryota > Metazoa > Chordata > Mammalia > Primates > Pitheciidae > Plecturocebus > Plecturocebus donacophilus. Next base: position 12,146 of record PVKP010010215.1, read on the forward strand.
AATTTCTCTTGCCCTTGTATTTCATGAATATATACCCAGTTTGTAATTGAAAGGAAGCAACTTTTTAAAAAGAGTAGGGGAGATCTCAGATTATTTCAGCTACCCTATGGTGGTGAAAGTAGTTAAAAGTTAATTTTGATGTGGCAGACAATGCAAACATTTCACGATTAAAACTTCTGGGCAGTTATTTGAAGATGTGATTATCAGATAAAATTTGATATTACCACTGGCTTTCTTATTTTTTAAACATTTATCTCTGGAGGTATCTGATTCTTCAGTAAGTTAAGGAAGACTAAGATGGCAGGTACAAAAATCTTACTTTGTGATATATTTATTGTTTAAGATTCCTGTCAGTATCATACACATTACACATACTGATGTTCATTTAAAAGAAAATACTTTTACCTGTACTTGAGTCATTCCTTAAAATGAAGCTAAAATTTAAAAAGAGGATTAAAGTTCATTTGGCAGTTTCCCCCATAGACAGCACATTCTATCTGAACAGTTTAGTTGTAGCTTTTTAATCTGGGTAAAAATTAACCTTTTGTTAGCCATTTATATTTTTTACCATTTGTTTGAAACCAAACTAATCTAGTGCTATGATTTACTCAGATTTTGAATACAGTTACAAACAAAACTAGATCCTTAAGTCAATTTATATTAATTTATATTAAGATAAGGGTTATCTCATTAGTTATTATTTTTTCAAAGGGTTAGTCTTTACATAGGTCTCCTTACTACTCCTCCCTTTTTGGTAAGATATAGCTGTAGAAAGTATTATCCTCATAAGTTAGTTCCTATGATGTGAATGTCTACTACCTTTTAAGTGTGCTTTTGGAATGTAGTATTGTTTCTGTTGTAGGAGAGTTTGATCAGAAAAGGCAAACTCCATAATTTTTTCCCAACATATTCTAAAAATTTTCACCTACAGCCAAGTTGAAAGAACTTTACATTAAATACCCACATGCCCACCTCCAGATTTTTATGTTAACATTTTGTTGTATTTGCTTTATCAGATCCTTTCATCTTTCCATCAATCCATCTTATTTTTATGCATTTCAAGACAAATTCACATTTTTAATTGAGAGCAGAGCTAATGATGGAAGTAAGGTCTATTCTTGCATTTTACAGACTTAAATGGGAAAATTGGTATCTTAACGTATTCTCTGCAAGTTTTCCTATTTGTGTAAAAAATTACTTCCAGTTGGTCATGCTAAATATATGTTTTAAACAAGTGATTAGCCTTGATTAATGCCAATTCTTTCTTTCACTAGTGTATTTTTTCTAAGTGTATTCATCCCTGGTTAAATGAGCATTCTGTTTGAGGTTTTACTTAACACAAGCCATGCTTATCTACTTAATTTTGATGTGTGTGTAAATTCTTTTGCTTGTAGCCTGGCCACAATCAGGTCGAGTATCTGTGGTGTTGAGTCCCTTCATCCTGCTTTTGTTCTTAGTGTCAACTTGATGTAGGCTTCTGCTCACTGGACACTCAAATCCTGTGGTTTTCTGTCAGAATTATATATCTTCTAAAAGATCATTGTCATTTTAACCATAAATGATGGTAAATGGTTTGCCAGTATTACTGCCAGTAATAAATGAGAGAATTCAAGAATATCGTGTTGTTCGAAAGCAGCACACATTAGTATTCATTGAGAAAGGTGAATCTAGCCAAAATGCCTGTGTTGCTCTGAATTTGTCTTTTTATCCCATAGGGCAGTTCTATAAAAAGAACAAACAGTTGTTTCTTTGGTGGTATAATGTCAGGATATAGAATGAAAACAAGTGAACCTGACTTGCAAAAATTGGAGATGCTTTCAATGCAATTTAATTACAAAAGGCATTTAAATTTGAATTTTGCCTCATCAGAAAGAATTAAATTTCAAATTGTGAGAATTTGAAATATGGAACACAATGGCAGGAATGAAGTAGATGAAATTTAAGTGATGTTAGTTTGAGCAGAAATTCTTGTTGTTTTGAATGGCCTCTAAACAACTGGCAGAATGGCAAATGCTAATGATACAGCTGCTACCAAGATGTCATTTAAGATCCCATTCAACTGTTTACATTTTTTAGTTGGGCAATTTATGGTTGTTTACAGCATATGCATATCAATGGCTGTTACTGATATTACCTGCTCGATACTTGAGTTTCTGATACTAGAAATTCTACAGATTTTTCATCATGGATAGTGGAAATTAATAGTTGCGTAAGAGTTTTTGCCTATAAGCGGTGATTTTTTTGAACCACTCTTAGAGCATATTTCAAGAATATGTACAGAGGAAATATTAACTGGAGATTAAGTTAATTTTGTGAAGTTTTTTTTTCTTGCAAGTTTCTCAAGCCATAGTTCATTTGTAGCCATCAAATTTAAAAATACTAGGTTGGATACATATAAGGAAACAATTCTAACAGTTGAAATTTCACATAACGAAGTGGAGAATATTTAAAAATGTAAGTAAGATTGACTTGTAATAGTATTTTGTAGGAATAAAGTTGAAATAAAGAGCTTAAGCGTTGGGTTATAATTGACAAGGTGATTTTTAAAATTTCATCTATCTTAATTACCTTGGTCGTTTATATATGTGTGTGTGGTGGGGGGAGGAGACAGGGTCTTACTCTGTTACCCAGTTTGGAGTGCAGTGACATAGTGAGGGCTCACTGCAGCCTCAACCTCCCAGGCTCAAGCGGTCCTCTCACCTCAGCCCCTCAAGTAGCTGGGACTATAGGCATGTGCTGCCACACCTGGCTGATTTTTTTTTTTTTTGTATTTTTAGTAGAGACATGGTTTCGTCACGTTGCCTATGCTGGTCTTGAACTCCTGGACTCAAGCAATCTGCCTGCCTGGGCCTCCCAAAGTGCTGGGACTACCCGCGTGAGCCACCGCACCCAGCAATGTTTTTTTCCTCTTTAAAAATGTTTTATGGGAAACATAAATTGTAGCAATAAAATAATAATGACAGTAACAATAATAATAAAATGGCACCCTTATGTACATCATCCAATTTAAGAAATATTTATTGTTATTTTTGAATGGTTAAGTAAAACTGAATGCTGATTAAATCAATAGGATACTGTACTTTTGAAGGTGGAAATTCTAGGTAATACTTATTGCATACTAGAAGGATTGAAATTAATAAAAGATACAGAGAAAAATCAAGCAGTTTAATAGAACTTTCCCCCAAAATGCCTTATAAGATACAAGAGCTGGTAAGTTCTTGAAAATAAGATACAACAGAAATATTCAAAATAACTTTTTTCTGGTTATCTCATTTAGTCCCCCTATAGTCCTTTGGGACAGTTATTATCATTCCTGTATTATAGATGAACTGTAATTCAGTGAAGTTCAGAAACTTTTGTTCAAAGTTACACAGCCAGTGAAGGACAGTTATAAGAATTCTCCAGCCTTACCTTGGTAATAGATTATTGAAATCACTTTAGTGGAATGTTAATGTAGCTTGTTGTGCTAGTCCTTAGTTAACACGTAGCATAGGGAATGGCAGCTCTGTGATCAGTGCCAAAAGAAGGTATTCCAAGGTCTTCCCAGATTGAATGATACTTTACTTTTATACTAGGAGGACCTCTAGATTTATCTTCACTCATTTGCCAGTTATTATCTTAAAGTTATTCTACCTCTCACTTTGAATGATGCACAGTTGGTCCATTTTTCTGATCTTTGTGCATTGCCATTACCCTCATTAGTGAGTTATCTACGTGTCTAGAAGTATCTTCATGGTCTAAGAGTTAATGCAGTTGCCAGATCACTTGCCATAAATTGGATGAAGTAACTGTCAAAAAGTAGTTAAGATTTTACTGAGAATGTAAAATAGATTTACCTAAAAATGTGAATGGGCTAATATTACACTGCTGGGAAACAGATCTCAGCCTCCAATCTCATTTATCTGGCTTTTTTTTTTTCATGTAAAATTTTAATTTAAATACAGATGGGTGTCTTGCCCTGTTGCCCAGGCTGGTCTCAAACTCCTGAACTCAAGTGATCTCCCACCGTAGCCTCCCAAAGTTCCAGGATTACAGGCATGAGCCACCATGCCTGGCCAGTCTGGTTATCTTAAAAGCTCAATGTTGGTTAGAATAATTGAACTCTCTTTAAAGAGTATCCTGAGATCATATATTGGTAACAAATTTTTGTAATCGTATGTTTGTTTTCAACACTTTGAAAAATGTCATCCCATCCCCCAGATGGAATCCTGCTCTGTCATCCAGACTGTGGCTCACTGCAACCTCTGCCTCCCAGATTTAAGCAATTCTCCTGCCTCAGCTTCCTAAGTAGCTGGGATTACAGGTGTGCACCACCACACCCGGCTAATTTTTGTATTTGAGACAGGGTTTCGGCATTTTGGCCAGGCTGGTCTTGAACTTCAGACCTTGTGATCTGCCCACCTTGGCCTCCCAAAGTGCTAGGATTACAGGCATGAGCCACTGCGCCCAGCCAAAAAATGTTTTCTAAGCTTAATAAAGATAGAAATGTTTTGAAAGTTTATTTATAGATGATAGCATATTCCGGCTTTGGAGACTTCTTTTTATTTCTTTTGTCCTGTGTTGAATATGGTAATTTGTCTTACTGCTTAAAATTGTACGTTTCAAAGTTATTTCTAACGAATGCCCAGTTATCTGTCCAGATGAAGATAATAACTGAAACTAGTTCTAAATTATTCCAGGAATTTGCTGTCAAATGATGCATCTAGCAATTACATGGTCAGGGTGGATTTTTTTTTTTTTTCTTAAAGTTGAGGGAAGGTATTAAAGCTTAGGTTAAGAACCTAAAGTGTGAAGTTAAGCAGGTTGGTCCAAAGTCTGACCCAATCACTTACTAGTTGTGTGACCTTAGAAAAGTGATTTGATTTCTCTATCAGTTTACTTGTCAATAAAATGGAAGTCATACCGGTACCGCAGTGTTGTTATGGGGACAAAATGAAATAAAATAAATGCATGATAAATGCATAGCCTGATCACTACTAACATGTGATGAGTATTCAGTAAAAATTGTTGCATAATTTCAGGACGTCATAGATTTTCAGATTAGAGTCACCTTGCCTCCCCAACTTCATTAAAGGCAATATTTAATGGAGTTTTAAAATGAAAAAGAATTATCCTGATTTCCATTCTGAGGCTAGGCAGACACTAATACAGCATTGAATTATTCCACTAGGGCTGACTTGGTACTTAGCGGGATTCTCTTCCCTCCCTTGCCTCTCAGAGATACCCCTACTTAAATATAATGTAGTTGAAGGCAAGCTTTTCAAATGGAGCAATTTTCTTCCATAAATAGCTCATTTTGCTAGCCTCTTATTGGATGCAGAGTAAAACATCACTTTTTTTTAATGATTCAGTTCCAATGCAGTAAAACATCACTTGTTGCTTTCTTAAATATTAGAGAAAATTATCAGGTGTACAAATATTGGACATAGGAACTTGTACTGATGGTGGGAACTTCCAGAGAATTGAAGTACTACTTTCCTCCTATACTAGCTTTCTGTCAGCATTCTAATCTGCATCAGAAATACAGTATTCTCATAGGCCAGGTGGTTGGTAGTTTATTTTTATCTTAATGTGTTATATATCTTGTCATTCTCTTTATCTAAATCTAAGGCCTGTGTGTCTGATGCTTTCATCACCTCCAGGATTATAGACCTTAAAAAGCCTTCTTGATGTAAAGTTGTTTAATTCATCTCCAAAAAGGTCTTTTTGAGTTATATACTCCCAAATCAGTGATACCTATGAGGTCATTCTTTAGGTGTTTATTAAAAAAAAAAATTGTATAAAAACATTAAAAAAGTTCTTATATTTCTTTTGTTATTGTGAGATCAGTTTGTTCTTATTCCCCTCTATGGGTCTATTAGGGATCTTTATTCCTTCTGGGTCATGCCCTGTGTTTTTTATGGTTGTCATTTTAAAATCTTTATTTTTCTCTGCCTTTCATTTTAATTTTTAGACCTTTAATTATATCAACTAATCTCTACTCAACACATTTTCTTATTTCTCAGTTTTCCCAAGATAAGCCCTTGATACAGAATCAGTTATTCCAGTATCTTCAGTTACGGACTAGGAATACAAACTCCATTCCTCAGTATCAGCCGTTCACCTTTTCTATCTGTCTTTCTCTTCCATTGTTCCAATCTTTAGTTATATAAGGGAAAAATATCCATATGCCTAATATATCTCCTTTTTTTGGTGAGTCCTCGGAGATACTGCCCAGTTTTCTTTTCAGCGATACCATTTACTGCAAAAGATTCAGAAGGCAGGGATAATGCTTGCTGGGTTTAATAAATGTTAGTTGGGTGTCTTTGTCATCCCAGGTATGAAATCCAGAAACAGACAGACAAAGTACCACATCAACTGTCAGAACTATATTTAGCTGTCACTGTACTCACTAGTAGGAAGAGGTTAGCTGACTGTAAGAAATTTCTTCTTTTCGGTAACAGTAAAAGTTTCTGTAAACTTGGTGTTACTTGTGGTTCCTTTTGTTATTTTACAACTGATGCCTTTCCAGAGGGTTTGACAAGACCCTATTTGGGAGTCCCTATTAGAGCATCAGGTTTGAGGTAGACAACAGAATTGCCCATGGATTTGCTGGATTTTATTCATTCACTCAAATACTTATTTTTGAGTACCTGTTTTGTATCAGGCACTCTTGTGGCCTCTGTAGAAACATTAGTGAGCTGAACAGACAAAAACAACCTCTCTCGGATAGTCTAGTAGAATTAGGTGAATAATAAATGGCAATTAGAATGTGAAAAGTGCTCTGTGGGGAAAAGAGGGAATCGGAAGTGTAGAATGAGGAGGAAGGTGGTTTCAATTTAAAACAAGATGTTTAGGGTCGGCGTCATTGGAAATGTAACATATGAACACAGATTTGAAGGAGAAAGAGGTATAAGCCATATAAATATCCAGGAGATGAGTGTTCTGTGTAAAGTACAGACGCTCTGGATAATTGGTAATAACAAAAACAGGTAGGACGAATGAAGAAAGCAATTTCAAAATAAGGGTGTCTTTAAAAAAAATGTTTTTACCACTCAAGTATATACCCAAGAGAAATGAATATATATACAAAAACTCGTATATGCTTGTTCATAGTTGTAGTATTCCTAATAACCAAAAGGTAGAAATAACACCCATGCCCATCAGTTGATGAATGGATGAACAAAATAGGTATATCCATACACCAGAATATTATTTCGCAGTATGGACCAGCATAGGCAAACCCATAGTGACAAAGTAGATTAGTGGCTGCCAGGTGCTGAGGCTGAGGTATAATGGGGAGTAACTGCTAACAGAGTTTCTTACTGGGGTGATGAAAGTGTTCTGAAAATAGTGGTGATATTTGCAGAACTCCAAATATACTAAAAATCACCAAAGTGTACACTTTTAAAAAGAGTGAATTTATGGTGTGTGAATTGTGTCTCAAGCTGTTACAAAAATGTTTTTGCCTGAAAAGTTTTTCTAATTATGTAAAAAATACTTGCTAACTTAATATTAACAGTATAAAAAGGTATAAAGCAAGCTTAAATAAACATAATTGCAACTATTCAGTTTGTATTATTAGCACTTTGGCATATATTCTACAGTTTATATGAGATGGAGTCTTGCTCTGTCGCCCAGGCTGGAGTGTAGTGATCTCGGCTCACTGCTACCTCTGCCTCCCGGGTTCAAGTGATTCCCCTGCCTTAGCCTACTGAGTAGCTGGTATTACAGGTGTCTGCATGTAAAATTACCATGCCAGGCTAATTTTTTGTATTTTTGGTAGAGCAGGGTTTCACCATGTTGTCCAGGCTGGTCTTGAACTCCTGACCTCAAATGATCCACCTGCCCTTGGCCTTCCAAAGTGCTGGGATTACAGGCATGAGCCACTGCTCCCCGCCTCTACAATATTTTTTAGAGTATGTTTCTAACTATTAAGGCAAGGGAGAAATAGCTGAGTCACAAAAGAAGAAATAACCATATTTAACTTTTATTCAAAATGAAGTAAGTTATACAGTATTTTCAAAATCTTATCAATCTTTCATTAGCAGCCAGTTACAACAATGTAAAATTACCTAAGTTTACCTTTTTTAAAAAATGGATTCTGAATTTTATATACTGGGTTACAGTCAATAAATACTGTACACAATGTGGTCTCACTGCATATGACTGTTAGGCTAATTCCACATGTGAATCACACAGATTGAACAATGTTGATCTGTTCTATATCCTGTTCAGAGGAGTCCATTAGTCAACCTGCCATCGAAGTTTCTAAATGCTTACTCTGTTTTTGTACTTCTTTCATGTGGCTTGGAAACAAACCATTTGCAACTATACATAAAGTGGAATACCATATAACCTTAAAAATCATTTTCTCATAGACTATTTAATTACATGCGGAAAGGTTAATACTCTGTGAAAACAGGTTAAACAGTACAAATGCTAATCTCATTTAAAACTGATTTTTCTCAACATAAAAAGGTTAAAGTGATTATCTTCGGATGCAAGGATGAATGATTTGCTTTCTGAACATTTTAGTTTTCTTAATATGGACATACATCACTTCTATAATGAGAAAATTATGTTTTACTTATTTTTAGAAACAGAATCTCTGATACTCAGGCTGGAGTATGGTGGCACAGTCAGCTCAGTGTAGCCTCAAACTCCTGGGTTCAAATGATCCTCCCACCTCAGCCTCAGAATAATACCACACTACTCAATAGTGCTTATTCAGCCCTTCTCTTCTTAAAAGTAGCTAGGACTATAGGCACATGCTATCATGCCCTGTTAATTTTTATTTTTTGAGAGATAAGGTCTCACTTTGTTGATTAGGCAGGTCTCAAACTCCTGGCCCCATTGATCCTCCCACCTCAGCCTGAGAATGGCTGAGGTTATAGGCATGGGCCACTGTGCCAGTGAGAAAATTATTTTTAAATTGCCTCATTTATAGTAGGTCCCCTTTAAAGTGGTAGTGTCAGCAAAATGGCTAGCACTTAATAGCTCACCAAAAACCTTTTGGAATTGGTTTGACACTTGGAAAATGTGTTTAGGTGTCCATTGCATGCCAAGGCATTATTTGGCAATGTGAGATTTAAAGCTTTCTTTATTTGACATTTTAAAAATTCCATGCACTGGGAATGTTGATAGATGTCATTTCTGGTCCTCAAGAAACCCAGTTCAGTGTAGGGGAGAGTGTTAGACAGATAATCACAATATGGTGCTAAAGGTTATAATAAAGAGTTGAATAGACCAGTCCCTGTCCTTAAAAACCTTATGGTCGAGCAAAGGACGTACAGCAAGCTGTGAAAGGGAGAGATCATGCTACCTTTCTTATGGGAGACTTGGGAAGATTAAAAATATATAACATGTACTAAGTGCTTCCATATTTTTATCTTCCAGGTTTGAGCACAAAATGAACATAATTAGGGAGAATAAGGATCTGGCATGTTTCTACACAACAAAACATTCATGGAGGGGGAAGTAAGTATTCCTGTTGGTTTTTTCTGTGCTTCTACAAACATCATTTTAAACATTTCTGTTTCATAATCTTGAATAATACTACAAAACTCAGTAGGCTGTGCAGCCCTTCTGAAAAACATGCATATTTTAAATGTAAACACTACATTTAAATTATTTTTTTCTTTTGACATTTCCAGTTTTTTATTTTTCTTGGGAAGGAGTTTGGTAAACATTGAAAGTGACAGAAGGAAAGTAAACCAGTTATCCACCCTCTTGGATACTATCAGTTAATGATGAGGTTATGTAGTAGTAGCAGCGTGTAAACCCTACATTTTTGTAACCCAGAGACTAACCTTTCTGTAACTAACATTTTCATATCCGTTTGACTGTCAGAGAAAATATGCCATTCTAGTGAAGTCAAACCTTTTTTTAGGCCTGTAATGAAATTTAAAAATTGGGTTTGATCTTTTATTTGGGAGGGAGGGATGGCATTTTTTAGTAGCTTCCCTAGTCAGACCAATATGTAAGTGCTTCTGTTTCCTGTCTGGAAGATGGGTGGTTATTCCTACCCTTCAGATTATTTTAAGAATGAAATGAAGTGATATGGCATGTATGAAAGTTTCAAAACTATACCTTAAATATATTGAATATTCAATGAATGGCATCTCTTGACCATTAGAAAACTTTAGTCTTTGGTCCTTTTCATCACTTGTGAGTAAAATGAGCATGTCACACTTTCACAAATCAGTGACTACATTATTCTGAATTGTGCCACAGGGTAAAATGTGACACATGCACAAAGCCAATAAGTGTTCTCTCGACTTTTTATTTTTTAGTTACTGAAGAGAGTGGTAACTTCTTAGGAAGGGGTTAACATCTGAGCTCTCTAGTATTTCTGGTTTGCATTAGCAAACTGCCTGTAATTTTGGAAGATTCAGTTATTTGATTTTGTTGTCTAGTAATTCAATTGTATGAACTCCTAAATTAGTATAGTTATTACCCTTGTAGAATACTTGTCTCTAATTTTAGTTTTCCCTAGTTACTATCAGTGAGTGAAGTCTGGGAAAAAAGTGGCATATTCAGTGTTGTATGAGTCATTTTAGTTCTTTGAGTCAGTCTTAGAAAAGTATATCTCTAAATGATCCTCATTTTTTCCTCAAGTGGTAGATTACTCCGGTCATCATACTGTAACTTCTGTTTTTAATAATATGATTATAACATACTGACAGATTCTAAAGAACAAACTTACTGCAATACTTTTTTGCTTTGTGAGCTTGTAAGTAACTGTGGTCATCAAATTTTTTTGTAATGTTTTTAGGGTAGTGACTGAGACTTAATAATCCTCTTCTTTCCTCTTTGTAACAAATTGGAGCACAACTGTTTGTGTGCTCTTAGCATAATTCTGTGCCTTGAAACTTTGTTTTGTTTTTATAATAGCTTTAAGACACAATTTCCATACCATGAAATTCACTGTCTTACGGTGTACAATTCAGTGGATGTTAATTTATTCATAGAGTTGTGAACCATCGTGACTATTGTGAGAACACTTTGATCACCTCACCTTCCCTGCAAAAAAACTTCCTCTAAACATTGTGTTAGAAATCAGCAGTTAACTCTTTTTCCCCACTTCTTTTGGCAGGCATTAATCTACTTCCTGATCTGGATTTGCCAGTTTGGAACATCTTATATAAATAGAATGATACAAAATGCTGTATATTCTGACTGACTTCCATTAAGCATAATGTTTCAAGGTCGTCTCTATTTTAGCATATATCAGTACTTAATTTGCTTATAATCTGTTGTATGGATATACCACATTTTGTTTATCCATTCATCAACCGATGGACCTTTGTATTATTTTTCCTTTTTTACTATTAGGAATAATACACTGTGAATGTTCCCATATTTCTAGTTCTTTTGTGTATATACCCTAGAGGTGGAGACTGCAATGAACAGAGATCATGCCACTGCATTCTAGCCTGGGTGACAAGTGAAACCCTGTCTCAAAAAAAAAAAAAAAAAAAAAAGGCAGCTGACAATTGAGTAGGCATTGCATTGAATCTGTATATCCATTAGCGGAGTATTGCCATCTTAACAGCATTGTCTTCTAATTCATGAACATGTGATGTTTTCATTTTTAGATCTTTTAACATTTCTTTCAAAAGTGTTCTGTCAATTTCAGTTGTATACCGCTTGAATCTTCTCCCTGAAAGAGAGATTTCATTTTCCAGATGGTGATAGGTATCATTTCACTGGATTAAATACATTATTAAATGGCACTGAGACTTTTATTATACTTACCTATTTTATATGGCCAATTCTAACCTAGGTTTAAAGTATTCCTCAGCAATGTTAATGTGAAAAATAAATGACCAACATTAAAAATGTCCTAGTGTTTCACTATAGTTAATTGAACCTGGTCTCTAGAAACATGTCTATGTACAACAATTTTTTTATGTGATTTTTGGGATGTAGGGCCTCAGTTTTAAGACATTCCATGCCTATATCTGTGTTGCTAACCTAGCCCCACCATCTTAGAAAGATGATATTGACAGTGGAAGTAAAGATGATTTTTCTTGTCTTCATATGCCAAAATTAAAGATAACCTCTCCAGATATTCCCCTTGAAGATATTTGTGTGACCCATTTCTGTTACCTTTGTAGTAGTTTTCATTATACCTTACTTCGTAGCTGCTGAATGCCTTTATTAAGAGTCTATTCTTCGTTGGCATAGATGCCTTAGCTGGCAGAGTAGCTTCTTCTATGCTTGTCATTTTTCCTACTTGTAAAGTATATACATAATTTAATTGGATGTTTATTCTGAGAGGAGCAAGAAAAGGAGAGTAGATTCACAGGGGAAAAGGTACTTTTCTTTCGTGAAGGAGCAAAATTTCTTTTTTGGCCTAAGTAAGCCATTTCAGACAGGAAGGTTCAGAGGTTTCAGTTAAAGCAGAAGTGCAGCCTCACTGTGGAAAATTTTAGTGCAATATTCAAGATACGGGTTCTTTTTTCTGGATAAAAATTTACCTGTGGATCACCTTAATATTGCATTCATTAATTGTAGCAAATGCTCTGAAATTAGAATACCATTTTGGTATCTAAACAGGATTTTCACCTCAATGCATTAGGATATGTAATGATCAGTCTATGAAATTTAATGACAGAAGCTCACTACATTCATAGTCTGTGTAATAACTGGATACAGGAAATTGAGAGAAGTGCTGAGGGAAAGGGAAGCTGGTGAATTTCTAGTACCTTTCTTATATGTAGGAATGGAGTTAGACAAGAGAAGAGATACCCTTTTCTTTGTCTGCCTGGCATTTACACAACCTCACCAATCCTCATAACCCCCAGGAATTCTGAGAGTTTTATTTTTTTTCCTTGCTCTTGACCCTGCCAGTCTTTAAACCTCAGATAAGCTGTCCTTAATTATTTGTGTTTTCTTTGTATAATTTTTTGTGACTATTATCAGGCAACCTGGGACTTGAACATCTTTCACCTAGAAGTGCAAATTGGACCACATCTCCTTTATAGGCATCTTATATTTTACATACAATGTTGTGTTAAAAGCTAGCTCCATCTGAGCTAGAAAAAAATATGGACATTGCATCATGGAATTTAAGGCCTTAAAATACTGCATTTCATGGGATGCCCTTTTATTTCTTCTGAAATCCCTTACTGAGCTTTTAAGACAGATATTTGCAGAGTATGTCCTATCAAATTCTTTTCTTTCTTTTCTGAGGAGGACAACTTTTTATCTGAATGAGCCCGCCTAGGTGAAACTGGTCTTTCAAGTAAAGTTTTAACCACAGAGTATCCTGGCAGTACAACCAGATGAACTATCAATTTGCCTATTAATTTTGTTCTTTGTTTTGAATGTGAATACACTAAAGCAGTCATGGGCTGGGTGCAGTGGCTCACAATTATAATCCCAGCACTTTGGGAAGCCAAGGCTGGAGGATCACTTGAGGTCAGGAGCTCAGAACCAGCCTGGCCAACATTGTGAAACCCCGTCTCTACTAAAAACATAAAAATTAGCTGGTGTGGTGGCACATGCCTGTAATCCCAGCTACTCAGGAGGCTGAGGTGGGAGAATCGCTTGAACCCAGGAGGTGGAGGTTCCAGCAAGCTGAGATTCTGCCGCTGCACTCCAGCCTGGGCAACAGAGCTAGACTCCATCTCAAAAAAAGCCGTTATGGCTACTTTAAAACATAAATATACTAATTAGAATTTGTTCACTTATTCTGTTGGTACTTTAAAACATAAATATACTAATTAGAATTTGTTCACTTATTCTGTTGGAGTTTTGTGATCCCCCACTCTCCATCAGTCAACTAGTTGAATAATAGCAATAGGAATAGCTAACATTTATTGACTGTTTTACTCATTAGCTGGGCACGTAAGTGCCAAGTAATTGAAGTGGATTATTTTTCTCACATTATGAAGTACGTATACAGTCATGTACTACATAACATTTCAGTCAATGATGGACTGCATATATGATGATCCCATGTTTAGATACACAGATATTTACCATTGTGTTAAAGCTGCTTACAGTATTCACTACAGTAACATGTTGTACACTAGCAGCAATAAACTATACCATGTAGCCTAGGAGTGTAGTAGACTATACCATCTAAGTTTGTGTAAGTACAAAACTAGTAAGTATAGAATGTTGGGAAGAATCCTGTGATGTTCACATGAAGTCACCTAATGATGCATTCTCAGAATCGATTCCCATTGTTAAGCAATGCATGACTGTTTATATTATCCACATCATTCAGTTAGGGAAACCAAAGCTAGAAAACAGCTAGTGAATAGTCCAGGCAGTGTGATTTGAGTTGGTGTGCCTAACCATTAAGCTGTAGTGCCTCCTTTACCAGTGCTGACTATCATGCCTAAGAAACCTTGTAGGTCAGTTATCCCTAATTTCATTATTGGACTAAAATTCTAGTTCAAGTAACTAGATTCTCAAGCTTTTAATGATAAAAGGAAAAATTCTGGGTTCCATGAGGATCTTAAAGGCTTCGAGGAATTGGTGATGAAAACTTATTTTTAAATAGCCAAGACAACTAGAATGTTCAGCCTAGGAAAAAGAATTCAAATTGAAGGTCTAACTGGCAGAAATAATTAGGTATGCTCTGTGTGCAGCTGAAAGACAGCACTTGAACCAGTAGGTGGAATTGTGGGAAGTGGATGTTGGCTTAGTTCTAGGGAACAGTTGTCAATATCTGCAATACTAGGACCCAAATAGAATTGCTTTCAGGGAAGGTATGTTAGTTCCCTTGCATCAGCCAGTAGTGAAAAATTATAACTAGCCAGCTTTGCCTACAGGGTTGTAAAGGTTTCTGCTGTGTATTATGAGGTCTAGAGTGGGTAACATAAAAGCCCTCTTCTAACTCGGATGAGCTCTGTTTGGCTCCTTTGAAACCTGGCTGCATAGATTGTCCATGGAAGGGACTGAGGATCTTGAACTTTAAAAGTAATACAGGTACACAAAAATCTTCTGACCTCAAGAATTTGAGAACCATTATTTTATAGTAAGCATAAACTTTCTCAGTTTACAAAAATGTTGAATTTTCTCTATTATAATACTGAATTACATGGATTTTCTGTGCAGAAGAGTAATGGATGTTATGATGGTGACCAGTATTTTTATAGTATCTCTGTTGACACTATTTTACATGCCTGATTGATAAAAACTAGTTAAATATTTGAGTTAGAAATTAACTTTCAGACAGTGACAAGAATCTTAGTTCTTATTACTTTGAAGTTTATTTCAGTTGTCTGAATTAGATAACTAAATAACAAAATCTTGGGAGGAAACCGTAAGTCATCAAAGGACTAACTTACTGCTGTATTGCTGAACCCAGCACAGTGTCAGATACTCATTCAATCCATTATAGTACCTTATGTAGTATCTGATCTAACACTTTGTTATTTTTAATTTTGCCTAAAGAAAAAAGCATATAAAAAAGTTATAAAATATCTTATATAAAAAATTATGCTATAAAATACCAGATGTAAAAAAAAATCATGTCATAAAAAATTGTTGGGTTTTTGTTTTTTTCTTTTTCAAGGTTGGAGGGTCTTACCATTTTGCCCAGGCTGGTCTCGAACTCCTGGGCTCAAGCGACCCTCCTGCTTTGGCTTCCCAACATGATGGGATTATAGGCATGAGCCAGTGCACTTGGCAAAGAAAATTGGTTTAAAGAGGAAAGCACTATTCATAAGGACTAGAAAGTTTAAAAATGCTGTAACATTTTTATTTTCAGGAATTAAAATAATTCAGAAGTGTTTGAATATAAATTTAGTCTGTTAAAAAATACATGTACCACCTATCAAATCCAAAACTTGATAACATCCCCAGCTTTTGCCTCAGTGGTCTTCCTGTTCAGATGATCTTATCTCCACCGGTACTATCATTAGCACAATATTTTTTTTTCTTATTCCAATTGCAGGGGGAGTAAAATGTTCCATAGTTAAAGCAGTTGCCTCAAACACTTAGATTTCTTTAAGCAGCTTTTGTTTCCCAATTCTAAATAATAATATACCTGACAGTAAACATAAATTATGTTTCTTAATAAGCTATTGTATTATAATAAGTCTATGAGTTGTGATAACTTAAATACTTCCTGTAGGCATTTAATGATGTAAGTTTAGATCTTGAATAAACAGAAAACAGGTGTAGTAGGTAAAGTCAATAATAAATATTTTTCAGCTAGGGGCAAAGGTCTTAAAATATTTTTTCACATATATGACATTTGTTATAAATTGCTCATATGTTCTGTTTACTTCAGTCTTTCATGATTTAATTTTATATGGCTGTATTTTTCTAGTTTTTAGTGTGATGATTTTTAAGAATTAGCTAATCTCGAACTCAACAGCAAATTTAATTGTCGTTTATAAATGTCAATATTTTTTTCAGCCAATAAATTGTGAATATTTTCTTCATGAAAATGTGAACTTAGTCTTTTTCTGATGTTAAACTATGAATTTAAGAATTGGTATAAAATTACTTGCTATCTGACATTCTGCCTTAAAGGCAAGAGCAGACAAATAGGTCATAAATTTGAATGTGTATTGACATATTTTTGGATAAATTGTTTTATTTAGCTATTTATTAAGCATTTATTGAATATCTACTATAGTCAGTGCTGGGTACTATGGTAGGAGTTAGCCTCAAAGATGAAGATGACTTGTGCCTCCCTGAATCCATGGAATCTTTGTCTATTCTTTGACTTGGGACACTATTGACTTAGTAAAAGATAAAAATCTTGTATTTTTAAATTTGAGATGGAATCTCACTCTGTCACCCAGGCTGGAGTGCGGTGGTGTGATCTTGGCTCACTACAGCCTCCGCCTCCCAGGTTCAAGCGGTTCTCCTGCCTCAGCTTCCTGAGTAGCTGGGACTACAGGTGCTGGTCACCACACCTGGCTAATTTCTGTATTTTTAGTAGAGACAGGGTTTCGCCATATTGGCCAGGCTGGTCTTGAATTCCTGATCTCAAGAGATCCTCCTGGCTCAGCCTCGAAAAGTGCTGGGGTTACAGGTGTGAGTCATCATGCACTGCTGATAAAAATCTTTTAGCTCTAAATGTTGTGACTAATATTCCATACATGTGAGGCATTTTAAAGATTCTCATCTCTAAATCTGTTATACAAGGGACATTTTAGAAAATCATTGAAAGTTTAGTTTTGTTATTCAGGGAGACTTTTTTGGTAATCTTTAAAAGTTCAGGGTTGCTAAAGATGTTTTAAATGACATAGAAATATTGGCCCCATCCTGAAGCGGAAGTTCAAAGGCCACTCTAAAAAGAGAAGAGGCATGGGGAGTACTTATGACAGGGAATGCTAAGGGAAGGGAATTCTCTTAGGAATTTTTTTTTTAAAATAGCTTTCTTAGGATGCCTTTAGAGCTCAGTATTTATCTGAAAGATATCTCCCAGTTTACTAGTTATGACATTACTCTGCTGGGCCTAGCGTGCATACAACTCCGGGATCCTATTGCTGAAAAAGTATGAATTCATGTCTCTTAACACACATTTGATTCTATTGTGCAGCTTGCAGCTTTTAAGTCAAAGATTGAACAAAATCTTGTTTCTTGGTTTTAGTTCCTATTAACTGATTAAGCCTTTGAAGTTTTGAGACGTTTAAGCTCTTTAGATAGCTTGTTTACTTCACTAGTCCCCTAACCTCACTCCACTTTGAAAAGAAGCAAATGACTATTTTTTTGGTAGAGGGAAGTGCTATCATTCTTTAGTTTCTCACTCCACTTTAGATATGTAGAGTTAGGGGAAAAAAAGCATTTACAATGTAGCAATACTTTTTATATGGACGTGTGGTAAAGTTTAATAAAATCTATAATTTCCTTTTTATCCAAATGGAAATACTTCCTCATTTTTATTATATAATATACTGATTTTAAAAAATAGACAATAGAAAAATGAAAATGTGAAAGATCTCTCTTGATCTTAATGGGAATACTTTTATTGGATTCCCATTGAATGCAATAAAATACTTTTATTGGATTCCCTATTGTATTACCTTTGAGTCTGACCATGGTTAAGTAGTTTATGTCTTTTTAGCATATTAATAGTTCAAAAGAAGAAAATATGATTCCATAGATGTCAAAAAGGCATTTGATTTAACCATTTTTCATAATTTAAAAATCTCATTAAAATACAAATAGATTTTTCAACAAATACAACCAATTATGTTAATAGATTTTTCTAATATCTAAGTGTTTACCTAAAATGAACCTTCTTTTTTGGTCATGGTGTATTAGTATTTTAAAGTACAACTTGATTGTTATTGCTAATATTAGCTTTAAAAAATAGATTTGTGTATTTTTTTTTTTACTGTTTTGTCTTTTTAGATTTTAGTAGTAAAAGAATTGAGAAGCTCTCTTTCCTCAGTTTTGGGGAACAATTTAAGAACCATGAGAGTTACTTGGTCTCAGCTTTCTTATCCCTTGAAATCGTTTGAGCCTGGTGCTTTGGGAGGATGTAATTCTTTGCAGCTTTCTTACGTTTTTCCATATAAGGGTTGATTTATTCTTAATTTTCAAATTTGTCAGCATAGAATTATACACAGCATTTTAAAAAACTTTTGTCTGTATCTAAGGTTGTGGGAATTCTTTTTTACCTTAGTTTTTTTAAATATACTAATGTTTTACCCATTTTATTTAGAAATAATTCTTTTGCTTTAAATAAGTTTTTCTAATTCAGTTGCCTCTTTTTAAAATTTTTTATGTTTTTTTTTAAGACGGGGGTCTCACCATGTTGGTCAGGCTGGTCTTGAACTCCTGACCTCAGGTAATCTTCCCGCCTTGGCCTCCAAAGTGCTTGGATTACAGGCGTGAGCCACCACACCCGGCCTCAGTTTCCTCTTTTATGATCATGAATTCCTCTCTCTTCTGAAGGATTTCTGATACCCAAATGCTTTTTCTACTTCAAATATGTTACTTGAAGGACAGGAAGTGAAGTGAGAAGTGAAAACTGCTTGTTTGTGGTGTAGGCTTCCTACTTCTATAAAATTGCAACACTGAGATATAATAGGTAGTTGCTTAAGTAGAAACTATTAAGGTTCCAGGATATGGCTATGACTGATCAGTTTCCCCAGGCCATAGCTTTTCCTTCCTTTCCATGTGACTTTGTTGAAAGGGTATTTTGAAAGCATTGATGTGCAGTGTCTTTTTTTAAAATAAAACTTTCCCATTTAATGTCTTTAAGCCTCCTTAGCTGATGCTTTGCCAACTTAGTTTATGCTAACAACACAAGGTTGCTTGCATATAAGTTATACTTTTCTACTTAGGTGTCTTAATAGTTCCTGGTAAAATGGGTGGGTGGGTTTTAATACAAATTACATTTTAGAACATTTAAAAAGGTGAGATTATATAACTAAGCTGTATTTAGTCTCCATTAATCAACTAACAGATTTCTGTGTATTTATTGAAATGTTTGTTTTGTGTTGATATTATGTATATTTTCTTATATCTCTTTAAAACTAAATCTAAGCACTTGTTTTCCTTTGTAGGTATAAGCGTGTCTTTTCAGTTGGAACTCATGCGATTACTACATATAATCCCAATACCTTAGAAGTAACAAATCAGGTAATCCTGTTAGAAGCTGTTAGGCGTTTGTGTGAACTCTCTTCGAATTTTAAAAGCCAAGCTATGACCCGTTATTCCCTGGCCTTAAATCAGTACTTTATGATAGAAATGTCAAATCTGAAAGAGATTGATGTGCTTATGTAATACTCTGCTTTGGGGACCAAAAATAAATAATAAAGGGGAAGGGGAGAATATGCTTATTTCTAGGCTCTCAAGGGTATAACTTGATGTTACAATTAGTTGTAGCCACCTCCTCTGTGTAAAATTTGTAATTTATTTCTCTATAATTTTTAAAGGCTTATACTTTTTTTTTGTAATAAAAGCATATATAACTTATGAGTACAGTTAGTATAAAATACTTGTCATGGAAATAGGATTATGTGTTTATAAAGGCAAGAGTAACATGAACATTTATAAGTAAGCATATTTAAAACCTATTTTATTTCTGGCCTATTTTAATTCCAAATTAGGCATGTTTCACAAACTTTTTAACAAATTTATAAGTAATCATAAAATTTCACTTCCCTGTTCTTGTCACTTTTTAATTTTAATTTCTTTGTATTAATGTCATCATTAAAATAGAGATACATACTAGATTTTTTTCCTCTGACTAAAAACATTTAAAAGAATTTGTTATAGAATTATTATAAGACACAACTTCTAGACCTCTATTTTATAAAATTTTGCTGATTTAATCAATGATTATGAAACTAAATTGACAAAAATAAGTGTTGCATTTTACTGTGTTATAGTAGCACCAGTCAAAAGAATTTTTTTTTTAAGTGGCCTTATGGAGACATTTGCAGCATCAGCCCTGTTGGAAAAGGACAAGGAACAGAGTTCAACCTCACATTTCGTAAAGGCAGTGGAAAAAAGTCAGAAACTTTAAAATTTTCTACAGAGCACAGAACAGAACTTCTTACAGAAGCATTGGTAAGAAGATATCATGTTCATAAACAAAATTTTCTTCTCTTTTTAAAATGAAGTAGTTACGTATAAGTAGAGAAATTAATGTTCTCTGCCCCTGTACCCACTATGCTTATTTTTTTTCTTACTGACCTTTAACTTGACACTGAAACTTTCACTTTTCTGTAACAGAAAGACTGGAAAATCTTTTATATTTGAGAGTTTATTAGTTTTTTTAGTTGCATATGCAGGAGAAACCATTGTATGTTTAATCTGTCTTGTTCTTTAATAAGGTTTTATACTCTTTATTGAATATTCTTTTTTTTTTTTTTTTTTTTTTTAAAGAGACAGTTTCACCATGTTGGCCAGGATGGTCTCAAACTCTTGACCTCAGGTGATCCGCCCGTCTCGGCTTCCCAGAGTGCTGGGATTACAGGCACGGGCCACCACACCTGGAGTGAATATTATTAAACTATAACTTGAATAACAGTTTTTAGTATCAAGGTTACCAAGTCAGGATTTTACTTACTTTGAGTAGAAAGCACTTAGCCAAGCCTTCCTTACCAGTCTGTTGTCATTAACTGTGGTTATCTTTTCTCTTTCAGAGATTTAGAACTGATTTTTCAGAGGGAAAAATCACCGGAAGGGTAAATATTTAACATTTATTAATATGTATTTTTATTCAAATGTTGTCCTTTATTGTAGAAGTCATTTCATAATCTGTGTGTTCTGTTTTTAGCAAAGGTAAAGGGAAAAAAGGAAACAAAATTTTAATGTCTTCTGATACCATATGATAGATGATGTAGTTTAACAGGAAACTCAAATGTGAACAATTAGATTTAAGAATGTTGATGCTGGCAGATGGGGGAAAAAATTATCAGGCAAAAAATCCTTTGGAGCATTAAAAGCAATACCATAAGCATGCAGGTAGTCCTTATTCAGTATTCCAAACGATAATACTAGTGAGCATCATATTGCTTATAGTACTTGTTGGAACGTGCATTCGTTGTTTGGTGTAGGAGCTTCTTACTTCAGAAGTATTCAAGTTTTAAGATTTGAGCATATTGAAAC
Source organism: Plecturocebus donacophilus (assembly GCA_004027715.1). Classification (NCBI taxonomy): domain Eukaryota; kingdom Metazoa; phylum Chordata; class Mammalia; order Primates; family Pitheciidae; genus Plecturocebus; species Plecturocebus donacophilus. The sequence continues at coordinate 33,674 of PVKP010010215.1, forward strand.
TTCCTTCTTACATTTTCTTGCACTGTATCTGGCCCGTACTGAAGCTTGGCATGCTGCTCTGACAGCTTTGGAGGAAGCTGTGGTAGCATATTAGACTCGTCTTAACTTTCCCAAGCCTTTTCCAGTAGTGTGATAGCAGCATTTAAACTAAATCAGAGACTTCTGGGAAAGAGGAACAGGAGTGTATGCTTTTTTCACTCTGTTGAAATACTAAATTTCTTCCCATTAGCAGGCATTATTTTTATAATGGGAAATAATGCTTAAATTTATAGCACTGTTCAGAACCCTAGCTTCTGGCAAAAGGCAAGAACTGAATTACGATATGTGGGCAGCACCATTCTCCTGTCTTAAGCCTTCTTTCTTTCTATGAATATTCTACTGCTTGTTTTAGCATCCCAGAAACCTCACTAATTTCAACTCTAGCAACTGGCTGGTTGCCCAGCAGCCTTTTAAAATTGTTTAATGGCATCTGGCCAGCTGCTTATTTCTCGTTCCTGATAAGCCATGGTCAAATTTTTATAAATCCTAACTCTGTGTGCTTATTTTAATTGTTCTATATGAGCAGGTGACTTACCTCATCTGTTTGGAAAACATCTGCTTTCAAAAGCATACTTAGAGGCCAAGCGTGGTGGCTCACACCTGTAATCGAAGCACTTTGGAGGCCAAGGCGGGCGGATCACCTGAGGTCGAGAGTTCAAGACCAGCCTGACCAACATGGTGAAACCCCGTCTTTAAAAAATAAATAAATAAATAAAAAGGAAAAGAAAAAGCATACTTAGAGTTTTTATATAAGCTGTGTTTTGTACCAGTTAACTTCAGCCACTTAATGCTTTTCAAAATCTTGTGGTAGAAACAGTATCTCTAGAAGATTCCCTAACAAATAGTTTACCTAATTTTACGTCAGGAGTAAGGGGCTCAAAATGACACCTGTACTGAGCTAAAAACAAGTTTAGATTCCACCCCAAATGCTGTGCTGGCTAAACGGTATCCTTCGTGCTTAAGTTGAATTTGGCTCTAAGACCTCCATTTGCCCTAGATATACTTCTAAATCAAGGTTTCACAAAGTCCTTTTTGGTTGGCACCCACAATCTGGAAGGATAATGATGTTTCCATCAGCACATCTCATTAATGGCATTTGTTTATGACCTGGGAGGAATGGAGAATATCCTATATAGTGGGCTTGAGGCATGTAAGCAAGCATAGTTTGGAAAGCTCCACCGTTTTTGTGCTCTGCCTTCTACTCCCATTCCTGCAGGAGAGGTGTGGCATTGATTGATCTTTTAGCTCAGAATTAAGGTTCTATATTCTTTGGTTAATGCAGGCCCTTTATCTGCCTGCATAATTACTTTTATGGAACTATGTGATGCATAGATCAGTAATGTTGAGGAGAGTTGATGTCCTGTGAATGTCATTGCTGACTTTAGTGTTGGGATATTAGTGGAGGTGTTCATTACTTAGTGCCTCACTCTCTTTTCTGAAAACCTACAAGATAATCTCTTATTTCAGTATTAGAAATAGTTGTACTCTCGAGCAACCAATTGATTTTTACCTTAAAATTTGTAATTGACTATGTATCCCACTTCATATTGATGGTTAGAAAACTTTGTGGTGTTTGGGTGGGGGAGAGGATACTCATTTCACATCAGAAACTTTGTTATCCTTATTTTGTCTTTGCTTTAATTTTCTTTTATTTGAAGTTTATTTTCTTCTGTACCACATCATTTTGCTTAGCAGACTTGATTAAACCTTTTTTCTTTTTAAAGAGTAAAACTGGATAGTAAATGGATACTGATTGTTCTAATCATTTCTGATACTCAGTTACTTTAATTTATGAAGTAATGTTATCTAAATGGAATTTTACTTGCTAATATGATGAAAATCTTGAAGATAACTTTTTAATTGTGTGATTAGAAAAGCATTAGTTCAAATGTAGGCTTCAGCTTTTTTTTGGTATGTGGAAATAAAATATACATTAATATACTGAGCTGGCTCAGGTTGTTTAAATTGAATATTGCAGTTTCCCTGAAATGTGACTTTGCTCAGTATTGAACTTGGATTAAAGGAATCCATCAGAGAAAGTGAATCTTTTTTCCAATAAAACTTTCAGAATACATTTCTATGTACGATTTCCTTTTTTTTATAAATTTACATAGACTGGCTTAAAATAGCGTCACAAAAATACTGTAATCCAAAACCTTTGCCAATTAAAAAAGAATGTACTGTCTTCTGTTAGTGTGAACATTCTTAAACACCTCCAAACAGCTAAAATTAATAATATTTTTAACAATTTGGATAATAGCTCTAATATTTATGATGATTAGATTTTTGGTTGTTTCAATAGTGACTGATACATTAAATTTTATTTTACATAGTTTTATGAACATGAAAGTAATACTGTTTCTGTCTCTAGAGATACAACTGCTATAAGCATCACTGGAGTGACTCAAGGAAACCTGTAATTTTGGAAGTAACTCCTGGAGGCTTTGACCAAATTAATCCTACAACCAACAGAGTACTCTGTTCCTATGACTATAGAAATATTGAAGGATTTGTAGATCTCTCAGATTATCAAGGAGGATTTTGTATACTTTATGGAGGATTTAGTAGATTGGTAAGTACTTTTTTTAAAAAAACACACACACACACACACATTTTAAAAAGGACATAACCATTCAAAGGAAAGCAAAAGTTTTTACACCTCATTTTGAAATTTCATGCAAGTCCTCTGAGAGGAAGAGTATAAGAGTGCAGGTTTTGGTATCAAAGATAACTGAGCTTGAATCCCAGTTTGCTGCTTTCCAGAATGAGGCGGGTGAGGATCTGGTGAGATAATTCATGTAAAATGCTTTACACACAATGGATGGCTTAGTACTGTTCAGTAAATGGTGATTACAGTTGTTACTTTTATTGATATTACTGTCTTACCAAAAAGTTTCTAAGCTTTCTTTGAAAAAGTAATTTAAGTCTGGCACAGTGGCTCACACCTATAATCCTAGCACATAGGGAGGCAGAGCCAGGAGGATAGCTTTTGAGCCTAGGAGTTTGAGAACTGCCTGGGCAACATAGTGGGACCTCATTCTGCACAAAAAGGAGGAAAAAAAATGGAAAAAGTAATTTAAAATCTTTTACTTTATGAGATTCTTTCATCCTTTGCTTAGCTGTTTATAATCTGAAATCTTAGTATTCATTGAAACTTCAATTTGGAATTCATTGCATGTTTTTGTTTTGAAATTCAGAATTATATATAAGGAAAATATGGGGTATACCAGAAGCTATTTATCAGCTGAGTCCCTGTTTGTTAATCAGTAGTAAAAGCTGAAGTATAGATGACTATCTTTTTTTTAAAGATATATCCTGCCTTTCTGTCTTAAAGATGTGCAGTAGAGAAAGTCTCCAAATGGAGAGAGATTCATTTGAACTTAATTGCAAAATTCCTTTCTCTTGAAAATTTTAATTCTTGTAGCTACTTTAGTGTTCTGGGAATGCTGCCTCAATATTTAGTGTTTTGTAGGTGAAATAGCCTTTTCTTGTTATCACAGCCAAAGCAAGAACTTTTACATCTATAAGAGAGCGGGTATTAGCAAAAGGGGAATAAACAATGGTGGGGCTAGATAATCTGATGCACAAAATATATTTTGTTCTTCAGAATTATAGGCCTTTTTCCACCCTAGATTTTACTTTTTTCCCACTTGACGGGTAGCATTCTAGTTTCCCTCATCTAGGAACACACAGGTAATTACTTACCTCTGTGTGTTACCTCTACGTCTAGATCTAAAAGATGACGGCCCAAAGAAAAAACTTAGTTTCTTCTCCTAGCCTAAAGTCTGCTGTCTTAGGGCTATTCATAGACTGTTTCTTCCCTGGCCAGTTGAAATTTGGAATGCTTATCATCTTGTTGGTAAACATACCTGATTACAAGAATATGGCCTGTCAGGCCTTAACAGGATAACTATCACGGTAATTCAACCAAGCCATAAAATGGAGTAATAGGTAAACATTAAGGATTTGACAATTGTTTAATACTCTTCTTATTGACAACATGTTGTATTACTTGGTGGTGGCAAGAAGTTTTAATTTGAATTAATCCATTTTCTCACTGTAAGACACTAGCTAAAATGAATCAGCTCATTAGAAATATGGTACTGTAACAGATTTATGCAACAAACTTTTAATACCTTTTTCATCTATGATGATTGTAAAAAGCTGCTAGAAATAAAAATCAGGTTCTTAAACATGTGATACAGTATTTCTCAGCAGGAGAGCTATTGATATTCTGAGCAGGACAGTTCTTTTTTGTGTGGGACGTTCCTATTCTGCCCTTTATAGGACATTTAGCATTTTTGGCCTCTAGGCATCAAATGCAAGTTCAGGTTGAGCATATCAATGGAAAAATGTTCCAAAATATGAAACTTTTTGAGTGCTAGCATGATGCTTAATTAAACAAAATGCTCATTGGGGCATTTCAGATTTGGATTTTCGGATTTGGGATGCTCACCTGGTAGGTGTAATGCAAATATTCCAAACGCTGAATAACTCTGAAGTCTGAAATGCTTCTGATCCCAAGCATTTCAAATAACAGATACTCATCCTGTAGCCCATTTCCTTACCTTTGTAAATAGAGGCCAGGAAGTTGGTTTGCAGCATCAATAGGCTAATGACTTGTAAACATTCTTCAGCATCATCTTGCAAAAAAGCCTACTATGTAAAACAGATTAAATCAGAGCTGCCTTGGTTGAAACTGGGAATCCTGCCCACACAGTACCCATCACCCCACTGGCTTGGCTGGGGTCCCTTGGAGGCCCTCCTTGGAAGACCCAGCATGCTATTTTGCATAAGGTAATGAGAACCAGATCCTGAGAAATTATGAGATAATTGCCATTCAGTGAGTTAGTTGCAAGGCTCTTATCCTAGACTTTTTATTATTTTAATTTGGTAATAGTCTTTTCATTGTAACAACTGCTTATTTACTGCTAAGATCTACCTCTTTTTTCTCTAGAATTGCTACTGTAATACATCGCTGTTGAGTTGATTAGATACAGACACATTTCACTTGTTTCAACTCTGACTTTTTAAATTTCTAAATTTGTGCAGCATTTATTTGCATCAGAGCAAAGAGAAGAGATTATTAAAAGTGCAATAGACCATGCTGGTAACTACATAGGTATTTCATTGAGAATAAGGAAAGAGCCTTTAGAATTTGAGCAATATTTGAATCTTCGCTTTGGAAAATACAGCACTGATGAATCCATCACGTCTTTAGCAGAGTTTGTAGTCCAAAAAATATCACCTAGACATTTGGTAAGACCCATACTTTAAAAATGAAAATTTGTTCATAATTTTGATATTTTTAAAAATGACTTTTTAATATGTCTCAATTTTACTGTTTGAAGGAGCCTGTGAAAAGAGTTCTAGCACTTACAGAAACATGTTTAGTAGAACGTGATCCAGCAACCTATAATATTGCCACATTGAAGCCTTTAGGAGAAGTAAGTTTCAGCATTGTTAGCTTAAATGAGATTTCTTTCTATTGATAAATTAGGATAATTTTGTATTTTAATGTTTACTCATGGCTAAAGAATATGAAATGGGTAGAATCTGTATTTAACTCAATATATTTATGTTCATTGATCTTAGAACAATGATTATTACAAAAGTTATTTTCTAAGTATATGAAGAATGGAACTTGTTACTCAATAACTGAAAATTTGAGACTTTTAAGCAGCTTTTAAACTCTGATATTATAAACAAGTTATACCTTAAAATATTGACTTTTGTAAGCTAAGTGATGCATTTTATAATGAAATACTATAAAACTATAAACTTATTTTTTTTGAAGCTGGTTTTTTTGTTTTTTCATTAGGTATTTGCATTGGTCTGTGACTCAGAAAATCCACAGCTTTTTACCATTGAATTTATAAAAGGACAAGTACGGAAATATTCTTCAACAGAAAGGTATTTTTTTTCTTTAAGTTTTCGAAGTCCTAGTATGTGCAAGTCAAAGTGCTTGATCAACAGGAAAAACCAAAGATTTGTAGTCTAGAAATTTAAAATTATTTAACTTTGGAAAAGACATTTTCTTGTATATTTAAAATGACCTTTCAGTTTTCAGAGTGCTTTTGTTTGTTTGTTTGTTTGTTTGTTTGTTTGTTTGGAGGCAATCTTAACTCTGTCACCCAGGCTGGAGTGCAGTGGCGTGATCTAAGCTCACTGCAACCTCCACCTTCCAGGTTCAAGTGATTGTCATGCCCCAGCCTCCTGAGTAGCTGGGATTACAGGCACGCACCACCACGCCCAGCTCTTTTTTTTTTTTTTTTTTTTTTTTTTTTTTGTATTTTTAGTAGAGGTGGGGTTTTGCCGTGTTGGCCAGGTTGGTCTTGAACTCCTGACCTCAAGTGATCCACCTGCCTTGGCCTCCAAAAGTGCTGGGATTACAGGCATGAGCCACCATGCCTGGTCTGTAACTTGTGTTTTTATAGTATTTCAAAATGGCAGCATTTACTTTCATTGTTAAGTCGTTTGGATAACAGTTACAGGTTACTTTGATATAAATACACTTGAAGTTAGATATTTATACACTAATAGGAGGCTAGTTATCAATTTTCCAGTGGAATATTCTTGCATGTTTTTATATTACTGTAATGTGGCTCTTTCTGTGAAAACTTTGAGCTGCTATAGTTCATAAGTTCCTGTAAACACATAAGGTAAAACACATTTATAATGCTTTTCTTCGGTGAATGACTGGATCTCTCTTTATGTACAAATCATTGTCATGAGATTGGCAGTTCTTAGGTTCCAAATACTTACTTCATGCTGTTTTAAATTGATCGGGACTGAGTCTTTTTTTAAAAACAGTTCTGGTACACTTTGCCACTGCGTACAATACAGCCTTATTAAGGTTTTTTCACTTGCTATAGTATGACGAGTAGCTATTTCTTAACTTACAAAGCTTTCAGTTTAAGGTCAACAAGACTGGAATCTTAAGCAATGGTTATATTTTTTTCTGTTCTGAATTCAAGGAAAAAGAACATCTCAAAAAGTACAGATGTTCTAATCAGTGGAAAGATCTTAACACTGAGTTTGTCAGACTCTTTATGTACATTGTTTTGCTTAATCCTAACGGTAGCCCTAGGAAGAAGGTACTCTTATTCCCAATAACATTTATATGCAGAAAGTAAAGCAACTTATTTGTGACTTGGGGTTAGGAAAAGATTTCTTAGATATAATAGTAAAAACAGATTTAGAAAAAAAAAGTTGTTAATTAGACTTCATTAAAATTTGGAACTTTGACACCATTTAGAAAAAAGACAAATCATAGAGAGAAAAATCTTTGCAAAGCATATCGCTAATAAAGGACTTCTATCAAAATATATAAAGAACTCTTACAACTCAATACTGAAAAGACCAAGCAGCCCAATAGTAAATGGGCAAATATTCAAATAGATATCTCACTAGAGAAATACAGTAAATACATGAAAAGATTATGAATCTTCAGGGAAATGAAAATGCAAACTACTACAGAGTCACTAAAATGACTAACGTCAAAAAGATTGCCAGTGCCAGGTGATGGCAAGGATATGGAGAAAAGAACTCTCCTACATTGATGGTGAGAAGGTAAAATGATAAAACCAGTTTGAAAAACAGTTTGATAATTTCTAAAAGATTAATCACATATGTCTCAGCAGTTCTACTTTTAGGTATCCAAGAGAGATGAAAAGATGCCCACAGAAAGACTTGCACATGAATGTTAATATCATTACTCACTATAGCAAAAAACTAGAAGCAGTCCATGTCTAGATCAGACAGTGAATGAGTAGACAAAATGTTGTCTGTTCATACAATGGAATACTACTCAGCAATAAAAAAGGACTGAACTAATAGATGCAGCAACTTAGATGAATCCCAAAAGCCTATGTATGATAAGTAAAATAAGGAAGATACCTATGACTACATATTGTGTGATTCTGTTTTTATGAAGTTTCTTTAAAAAGCCAAACTATAGATATAGCAGATCAGGGATTTCCTGGGGCTGGAAAGTGTTCTTTTGTAAATGGGCACAAGGAAATTTTTTGGAGTGATGAAGATACATCAAAACTGTATTATGATTATACAGTTGTATAAATTTTTAAAAAATTACCAAACCATATGTTTTAATTGGATGACTTTTGTGATGTGTATGTTAAAACTGAGTGAAGCTGTTAAAAATAAAGGGAGAGAAAGAGATGTTAAAGTTAGTGTTTGAGTAATTTATATACAAGGTCATGTAGCAGCACAGTGAAGAGCTAGTGTTAGAACTAAAAAGAGTTAAAACTAAAGCTCTGCAGTTTGTGTTTCCGACTGTAACCATAGTTTGTCCCTGAGCAGGTTACCTGCTAAAGGACCTATGCTTCATGCTGGATCAAAATTCCCCTTAAATCATCAATGCTAAAACCTTTTTTTACTTTTAATCTTTCTTAGAGATTCCTTATTAGCAAGTTTGCTGGATGGAGTAAGAGCCTCTGGTAATAGAGATGTTTGTGTAAAAATGACACCAACCCATAAAGGTCAGCGATGGGGGTTACTCAGCATGCCTGTTGATGAGGAAGTAGAGAGCCTTCATCTCAGGTTCTTAGCTACGCCTCCAAGTAAGTATTGATTTAAATGTGATTACATTCCCACCCATCTACTTAATAATTTAATAATTTGAAATTTGTATCTTCTTTTCAAACCTCTTAATCTCTTTACAGATGGCAACTTTGCAGATGCTGTATTCAGGTTCAATGCTAATATTTCATACAGTGGAGTCCTGCATGCAGTAACACAAGATGTAAGATAAGTTTTATAGTTGTTCATTGTTACTAACTTTTGGTATGGAAACTTTTTTGAAATACTCTTTTTTCATCTAGGGTCTCTTCTCAGAAAACAAAGAAAAACTGATCAATAATGCCATAACAGCATTATTGTCCCAAGAAGGGGATGTTGTTGCTTCAAATGCCGAACTTGAAAGTCAGTTCCAGGCCGTGAGGAGGCTTGTAGCATCCAAAGCTGGTTTCTTAGCTTTCACTCAGCTTCCAAAGTAAGTTGTCTTCTGAAACTTCACTTCTCTTAAAGAGTTTGAACTACTCAAAATGGCAAATAATGAACAATTTACCTCCTTTTCCTTGACTAAACCCTGATGGCTTTTTTTTTAGGGTGATATCATACTTTATTCATGAGAAATGAAAAAGGAAGGTTGAGGGGAGCAGAAGTGGAATATTGGTTTCATACTCACCAGTAATATTACTGACTCTTGGTGAATTTGAATAGGAAATTACATTCCTTTTAGTTTTAATTAATCTTAAAAAATATTTTTCCTCTCAAGGAAAAAACTTAGGAAGATTGATAAATTTCAGAGGTGGAATTTAAAATACATCATTGTTCCAGTAATGCAATGGAAAGTTAAGATGACCTATTTCAATAATATAACAATTTAAAATGTTCTGATATTGCTATTATATGCTTATTTTTTGTTCCAAAAGGTTTCGTGAGCGTCTAGGGGTGAAGGTAGTAAAAGCACTCAAGAGGAGCAACAACGGAGTAATCCATGCGGCAGTTGATATGCTTTGTGCCCTTATGTGTGTAAGTAGTTAGTTTTCTTAAAGACACTGGTTTTTCTTAAGTTGACCGGTGGTTTTGATTTCCACAATTCCAGATTTTCATTGTACCAATAAGTCCCTGTTTCTGTGTCTCTTAAATTGTTCTCATAGCCTTTTAGTTACTCAAACCTTTGTTTAGCACATCCTATATACTGGGCAATGTGCTATGTGCTAGAAATTCAAAGATCTTAAAACATTGTTGACAGTCTGGTAAGGTAGGCATATCTATACAGGGTAAGGTAGTAGCGGCCATAGGATCTTGAAAAGCAGCCCTTTATTTTTGTTTGGTGATGAGGGGAAGATAAAAGATTCTCACTCTGTCTTTCTAGAAGATGTTAAATTTGATCCGAATTTTCAAGGACCGACAGGAATTTTCCATCTCTGGAAAGGCAACTATCTTGGTTGGGGAATAGCATATACAAAGGCATGTTTGGAAAGTAACAAATAATTAAGTTGGGTTATAAGGTATGTATGAGGTAGTTAAGTGGGAGTTACAGCTAGAGATTTATGCAGACAGTAATAAAAATCCTTCTGTATCAGGAGGAGGAGCTAGATTTGTATCCTTTTGCAAGGAGCACTTGAAGGATTTTTTTTTCTTTTAAGCAAGGTAGCAGTAACGTGATCTGGTTCGAGTTTTTAAAAACTCACACTAGGAGTATGTGGAGAACAGATTAGAAGTAAAATTAGAGGCAGGTAGACCAAACTGTCATAAGAAATGAGTTGCTGAGCTAGGGGCTCGAGAAGAGGTACATCTGAAAGCTGTTTGACCAGTAAATATCTAACTTAGTGGCATCTTGTACGGAAGGAGAAACAATTGTTTAGTATAGTTTTGAAGTTTCTGATTATCTCAGTTTAGTGTATAGTACCTGGGACTTTTCCTTATATAAAGTGTTTAGGCAAGCTTAGTGGTACAGAACAAACAAAACCTTGCATTCCCAAAAGTAAATTAATTATATTTACTGTTCCAAATAAGTAAGATAAGTAGAACATAATTCACAATGATGTGGAGAGTTACTTTTTTAGAACAAAAGATGTTTCTATGACCCAGGAAATTCTAAGGATAAAGAGCTTTGTGTCAGGCACCCCTATCATTCAGAAAATTGCAAAGGCCTTAGGAGCTCTGTGTCAGGAACCAGGGTAAAAGACCAAAATATTGCAACAAAAGAATCTGCTAGTGCCCCTGTCTGCAAGGGTTTTAGGTGCTCTATGTCAGGAGCCAGGGTCAGAGACCAATATATATATATATTGATATTTTATACATTCCCTCTGCTCAGAAGTCTTTTCCTGCTCATCATTCAGGAAGAGCTCAAAAGTCAGCTTTTAAATGAAACTTACCAAATACACAAACCTGCTATGCACCCACAACAATTAAAATAAAAATTTTTTAAATAAATGAAGCTTCCCTCTTCCTGAAGGCGATAGTGATTTATCCCTCCCTAAAATCAGATTACTCTTCATAAATACAACTTTTATCTTTCTTAGCAACTTCTTCTTTGGATTATTGCTGTTTCTAAATATGATGTCTTTTTCTAAATCTGTCAGCTTCCTGAGGATAATATTCATGTTTAATTTTCATTTTTATCCTTAATGGACCTTGTCAAGCTATTTAATAAAAACTAATTTTTTCTATGTTTCAGGTACTATTCTATCAATTTTGCCTATGTTAATTTATTCAGTCTTCCAATGAACTTTAGAAGTTGCTACTGTTACATCTATTTTATGGAGAAGGAATTAGGGCCCAAGTAATTTGTTCAAGGTCATATAGCTAGTAAATGGTAGGGATTGCTTTAAGCCCACATTCTGGCTCCAAAGTTTATACAGTTCACCATAGTAATGTACAGTGTTTGCTAAATTAACAGAAACAGGAAGGAAATTCTGGCATATGTTGAAATATGGGTGAACCTTGAGGACATAATGCTAATGAAATAAGCCAGTCACAAAAGGACAAATACTGTATGATTTTATTTATATGAGGTCAAATTCACAGACAGAAAGTAGAATAGTGGTTGCCAGGGACTGGGAGGAAGGCAGAATGGCGAATTATTTAATGATTACAGAGTTTCAGTTTGGGAAAATGAAAAAAGTTCTAGAGATGGGTGGTGGTGATGATTGCCCAACAATGTGAATGCTTAATGTCACTGAACTGTTACAATTTAAAATGGTTAAAATGGTGAATTTTGTTATATAAAGTTTACCACAAAAAGTAAAAAACAGTGCTATGAAACAAACATTGAGCCCACATTACATATTAGGTGTTGGCTGTGTATTTTACATGAATTGTCTCATCTAAGCATCATAATCTTATATAAATACTATTACTCCTACTTTACAGCTGAGGACAGTGAAACTCAGAGTTACGTAAAGTAACTTACCTTGCTTAATGTCTCCCAGTTTTTGTCAGTTAGTAAAATTAGGATTAGAACTCTACTCCTAACCATCATGCTGGAATGCTTTATGCACTCAGTAGTCAAAAGAAAATTCACCTTGAGACAAGCATTTGTTGTTAATTTTAGTACATGATTTTAAATGCTAAGTTTTATTTAAAATTTCAGTTATAAAATTCTGGGTGGGCAAATGTTGTTTGCCTTTTAATAAGATGATGTGTAACTTTTGAGAGAATACCTTGTATATATGTTAATTGTTGGGCAAATTATCTGTGAATTCTTACCAAAATCAAGGTAAATCATCACTTCTGCCTGCTTATCATGCGTTTCCTTTTTGCCTTACACTTCAAAGGCAATGGTTTTTAATTCTTTCAATGTGTAATGAATGCTCTTTATAAATGACTTTGTGTGACGCTAGAACATGGAACTACTTATGAATTACCACTGGTTTTTGTTTTTCAATAGCCCATGCATGATGACTATGATTTAAGACAAGAACAGCTGAACAAAGCTTCTCTTCTCTCGTCAAAGAAGTTTCTGGAAAACTTACTGGAGAAATTTAATTCCCATGTGGTAAGTTATAATTAAACTTGTCTTCATGGTAAATACCATACTATTATTAAAAGATATTCTAGAAGTACCACATGGATGATTTTTTTTTTTTTATTACAGCCCCCAGCTGTGGTCAGTATTGGTCACAGTTCAGCTTGGTCACTGATGATAAAATATTTTGTCTTGGAACTATATCCATTCATCTGGGAAGGATACATGGCAAAGCCTTTAGATTTTCATGATGATATCCCAAATTTTTGTTTTCTCTTTCTTTAAAAATGTCATTATGAAATAAACTGCTCTTAAAAAAAAAATTAAGCCAAATATTTGTTCCTCGGTCCCTGATAACACTTTTGGAGACGGTCATTCTATAGCATCTTGAAGGAACATGAACAGATTGCTTGAATATTGCAAGTATTGTTAAAGATGGCTTTAAATGCAAATAAACATTAGCCTTAGTTATACATATTTGAGAAGTCTTGGTCATTCTCTTGAAATTTGAGTGAATTTTGTTTGTTCCTTTTGAGGTATGATGGACAATGGATTCACTGTATGAATAAAGAAGTACTAAAGACTCCAACTTTGAATCTCATTTTGAGAAATTAAAGTCAGTGTTTATGTCTGACATACAGAATAACAGAAAGGAACACTTTACTGTTAAAATTTAACTGAAACTCCCCATCTCTAAGTCTTTAAGGCAATTTGTTGCTTTGTTTCAGGATCATGGGACTGGTGCCCTAGTTATTAGTTCGCTCTTGGACTTCCTTACCTTTGCCCTCTGTGCTCCATATAGTGAGACAACCGAAGGGCAGCAGTTTGATATGCTCTTAGAGATGGTAGCATCCAATGGAAGAACTCTTTTTAAACTCTTTCAGGTGAGAGCTTGTATTTTTCTTACCGGCTAACAGTGAATTTAAGTGAACCACTTTTAGGATCACTGTTGCTAAGTTAACATATGCATACTTCTATAGCCGAGGTGTCCAATCTTTTGGCTTCCTTCAGCCACACTGGAAGAAGAGGAGTTGCCTTGGGCCACACATAAAATACACTAACACTAACAATATCTAACGACCAAAGAAAAGAATCGCAAAAATGTTTTAAGAAAGTTTATGAATTTGTGTTGGGCTACATTTAAAGCCATTCTGGGTCAGCCTTCAGTAAATACAAGCATCCATGTGGGCTGCGGTTGGACAAGCTTAATCTGTAATATTGACAAATAAATGCACCTAGTATATTATCATATTGGTTCATTTTGAACGCACAGATTTATTGGTGTTTTAAGTAGAGCTCTGTTGATGGGTGTTGACTGTAATTTTGACACTGCCCATGTTCTCTATCTTGCTTTTTTATTTTATTTATTTTTTGAGATGAAGGTCTTGTTCTATTGCCCAGACTGAAGTGTGGTGCTGTGATCACAGCTCACTGCAGCCTCAGTCTCCCAGGCTCAAGTGATCTTCTCACCCACCTTGGTCACTGAATAGCTGGGACCAGAGACACATTCTACCACAGCCAGCTAATTTCTTTATATTTGTTTTGTAGAGACAGGGTCTCCCTTTGTTGCCCAGGCTGTTCTCATGTTCCTGAGCTTAAGCGATCCTCCTGCGTTAGCCTTCCAAAGTGCTGGGATTACAGACATGAATCACTGTACCTGGCCTCTACTTTAGTAGTGAAAAACTCATTTTTCTGTGGTAGGCCCAAAATTCCCTTTTCTTTACAAATTCCCGCCCCCCCCAAAAAAAAATGCGCTTTATCAGGGCTCTTCATAAACACTAGGAGACATTTATTTTATATAGTATTATGGTACATGTTAGGTACATACATGCATATATGATATTTATATTTTAGTATCATTGTTATATTACATTCAAATAATTATCAAGTAAATGCTGGCTTTCTGCTAATGTAAATTCTTCATGTATCTGTATCTCTAAAGCTATATTGTAAGAATACCTAAAATATTTAATCAAACTGACTTTGAGATGTATCCTTTACTAATTTTATGACTTGTGTAAAACTGTATATCCTTCTTAAGAGTAACAGCTAAATATGTTGGAATAAAATTCTTTATCTTTTGATACTCTTTTCCCTTCACTTTAAAGCATCCTTCCATGGCAATAATAAAAGGAGCTGGGTTGGTTATGAAAGCAATAATAGAGGTGAGAGAACAATTTTGAAATTTTAACCTTACTTGAATGTTAATAGGCTGTTTTAATTGAAGTTGAAAATATTACCTTTTAATTTTTTTTGGGAAATACACATTTCTCTGGGTAAGAAAAGTAATTTTAAATCTTTATTTAGAAATTAGTTTTAAGCTAGCTACAGAAACAATCCATAATAATAAAAGTTTTAATTTCCTAGTAAGTGAAGTTGTAGAGTAAATAAATCTCTTATTGCATTATTCATTTTATTTAAACCAACTAAAAGTTAGCATTCCATCTCTTGCTCTTCTTTGGAAGCATATTGTTGACAGTGTTGAAATCTTGAGATACTGAGATTACATAGAAATCTATTGATAGTTCATAGCAAAATGATGCCAAGTAAGAAAGGCAACAAAAAGTTCTTGCTAAAGTGTATTTGTAATTGAGCTCTAGAGATCGTGGTATGATCTTGTTGAAGATACTACTTTTTTTTCTTTTCTTTCGTTGTTTTTGAGACAGAGTCTCGCTCTGTGAGCAGGCTGGAATGCAGTGGTGTGATCTCTGCTCACTGCAGCCTCTGCCTCCTGGGTTCAAGCGATTCTCCTGCCTCAGCCTCCCGAGTACCTGGGACTACAGGCATGTGCCATCACACCCAGCTAAGTTTTGTATTTTTAGTAGAAACCAGGTTTCACTATGTTGGCCAGGATAGTCTTGATCTCTTGACCTCATGGTCCACCTGCCTCGACCTCCCAAAGTGCTGAGATTATAGGTGTGAGCCACGGTGCCTGGCCGACACTTCTTCTTTAAGATAGTTGCTTTGTACTTCTGTATTTTTTAAAAGATAAGATTGTGGCTATGAATGTCTGTTACATACTATGATATTTACAATGACATCAGTCTAAACGGCTTTTGAATTCTTCTGTTGTTATAGAAGCAATTTGAATAAAATTTAAGAATTTTTTTTACCAAAAAATTCATCTATTGTGCATAAACATAGCACATAATTAAAAAATAAACACAGAATTAGTATGCCCTTAAGTAGCTGTAAATATATACGCAGGCATTGAACTAGGTGGAACATCAGAGTTTATTTGCATTTTTAATGTGTATATACAATCAAAGGCTAATTTTCTGCCTTTAGCTAATGGGTTCTTTGCCCGATATTAGCTACCAAAGTATTCATCTTTTACAGAGCTTGCAATAGCCAAGCCTCTCCTTTTTGTTGGCAGGTATACATGCAAGGAATGAATCTAGTTTTCATATTAAGTTTAGCAAAGCATAGTTTATAAGGTAAATTTGTCTGGAAACATCTCAACCTTATTCCAAAGGTTTAAAAATTATCTGTGCTATTACTCACATGTTATTTTTGGGTAACTGGAAGACGCATTTTAAACTTTGATTACATACTGAGTGGTTGTTTAAAGATGTAAAATTAGTTTTTTAAAGTTTGGATAGCTTGTCCTGAATTGCCACTTTAGGGATCATCTTACCCTTTTTCCAAAGGAAGGTGATAAAGAAATTGCTACAAAAATGCAGGAGCTTGCCCTAAGTGAAGGTGCCTTACCTCGACACTTGCATACTGCGATGTTTACAATAAGCTCAGATCAAAGGATGCTTACAAATAGGTAGGTTATTTAATTCAGTTTACTATAAATTAACTTCCGGTTTAGAGAACTGATTCAGATATTACATAAAACTAAATGTATATTACACAAGTGTTACTTTTTTTTTGATCCACCTAGTTATTTTCCTTTCCTTACAGAAGGGTTTTTCCCAAATGATCACTGTTCCTGCCTGTGGATAACTTGGGGGGCAACACTGTTTACTTTTTGTCCCCACTATCCTTTTATCAGGCTCTGACACCACAGTCATGTGACCAGTATGGAAAAGAGTACTTAGAAACTTATAGAACTAGAACCACATGCCCAAGCCTTTCCTCCTTATATTCCTGTGACCGTCTTGCATGCACATGACTCCATGCGAAAACCTCACATAGTTGATTTTTAAATATCTTTAGTCAGTTAAGTACTCTACTGTAAAAGCAAACCACAGAAAACCTTACATATCCAGCCTAAGCTAGACTTAACCTAAATCTCTTGTAATTAGATTCTCTTTTTCCTAATAGTCATTCAAATATAAACACATAAATTTATTCATTTATTCCACACTACATGAATTCCAGCCCTTTTAACCCTCTTTGTGGTTTCTAAGATGTGACCCTTTCATCTATCTTAAGCATACCATATTATGACTCATATTAGTAAAAATGAGTATCAAATATTTATTTTTTTACTTTAATAGCTGAGTTAAACGTTTAGTTTGTTACAATACTGTACATTATCTTTGTCACCTATGTGCAGTTATTGTACGTCATGGTATGCTGTCTTGCTAGTAATTTCTTACTATTTATATTATTAGAAGAAACTACCTCCCTCACTTGTGTTAACAACAAAAGTAGTCTTAGAGGGTAGAAAGATAAGAAGGATGTTTTCCTAGTATTATTAGCAGTGCTGGACATCATCTGCCATTAAAGTAGAGACTGTGGATATCTTATTCCATTAAACCCTCATGTTAAATTCTTGATTGTTGTGTTCCTCTTTAGTATAATCAGTTAAATTCCCTACTGTGATCAATTAGTGTATTTATCAGGGAAGCATTTTAATTTGGAGAAGATTCCAAAAGGTTAGTAAAATTTGAATTACACTGTTAAAAAATCTGTCAATGAATAATAGAAATATCACTATTTGCATTGCTTTATCTTTTACAACTTGCCATTATAAAATGTTACCTCTTTTGTCCCTAACTAAAGCCTTTTTAGGAGTCATTGAAATACCTACCAAATGCCAGTGAAGGAAATTACAAGTTTAATTACTTCAGTATGTTAGCTTTCAAATTGGCACAGGAATGAATAGTTTTAGTAGCGTTCACTTTCTAGTGACAAAGTATATTTTGGTTTTGCAGTTAAATTTTATTCTTCAGTAATGTAACATATAGAAAACATATGTCTGTAGGTGGTTATTTGGTTATTTCCCTCATAGGTTTCATGACCATTCTTATAGCTATGGTAATTGAATCCCCACCAAAGCACAGAAGGGTCACTGGTGAGTAAAATAGGGTTTCTACTTATGAGGTGCTTTCAGTTAAGTATACAGGCGTTAACATGGGGATTAAAATTAGTAAATGACTAAACCCTAGATTGAACTTGGGTCTTAGTTTTTTCACTTTGGATTAAAATATACTTCTATAGCTTTTAAGTAAGATGAGTAAAATAATTGGCTATAAGTGGTTTAGGTCTTTGCCCAAACTCTAAAAGTGAAATAATTTTCTATATCTGACCTTGCCAAAAAGGTTATATTAGAACATAATTGTTGACTTTTGCTTGTTCAGAATTCTAAAAAATGCCAGCACGCCATTGTCACTATATTAGTAGGACTTGTTATATGAATTAATTGTGTCACCAAGTCTAATTGTTTTTTTTCTTTATTTAAATGGGACAAAAACCTACTTTTTCATGTTCAGGTTTATTGAAAATTAGTGTATTTTATAGGAAAACATTTTAACTTTTAGAAAATTTCAAAATATTAGTAATATTTGAATTATACCTTTCCACATTAAATTATTTTTAATAACTATTTTTAATATCAGAATTTTTTTACTGTAGCCATATTTTTTATAATTATGTGATATTTTGTTCTTAAAAATTCCTTTCTGTTCTAGCTGAGATAAAGCAGCAAACCTTTCTCAACGTCTGCTTTTTTCAGACAGCTAAGTAGACATTTAGTGGGACTCTGGACAGCTGATAATGCAACTGCAACAAACTTGTTGAAACGCATTTTGGTAAGTTAGTTGAGAAATTATATATACTGCCTAATAAAATTTAGTCGAACAAGTTATCTCTTAAAAGAGGATGGATTTTGTTTTTGATTGAAAAGGTGTGCATCATAGGAGTTACCATAAAGTTTTCCCCTCAATAGCTAAGTCATAGTATTAATTTTTTTGGGTTAAGGCTAAATTTTCTTTTGCACATTGTTTTGAAAATGGATTTTGTGTTTTGATTTTAGCCGCCAGGTTTGCTGGCATACTTGGACAGCTCAGATCTCGTACCTGAGAAGGATGCTGATCGGATGCATGTTAGAGACAATGTGAAAATAGCAATGGTAAATATGATTGTCCCAAGTGTCTTTTTTAGGAGTAAGGGTACTCTTTTATATATATAGTCTTTATTTTGAAATACACTAAAAATTTTAGAAACAATTCATTGCATTGAATAGTTATATTTAACTATTAATATCTTTATATCCTCTAAAATATATCTGTTTTAAGTAGACAAATAATTTGTGGTATATTTATAGAGCTGTGCAAATATAACCACAAATTAATGTTATGGATAGTGGTCATTTTATTCTATGTTTTGTTTTTCTAATTCAACTTACTGGTACATTCTGGAATACCAATAAGTGTATACATGTGGTATTGTGCACATAAGAGATTGATAAATGTTGTTGGTAAAAGGGGCTGACCGTGAAAAAAGCTATAAGTAGGGTTTTTTTTCTCACAAGATCTATGTTAATTATAAAGGTTTGGCCATCCATGAAAAAATTAAACATCTTTATGATACACTACTATAATAATTTCTTAAATGTATTCTTTTTTCTGTCATCACTGCTTCTCTGTCTGCACCCATCTCCCACTTGAATCTTGCCACTCCTCAAAAAGGAATCATCTTGAAACCTAAGTAGAGAAGTTAAAGTTTCTTGGATAAAAAGTATAATTTGTACAAGTTTTCAGTTTGTTTCTTCACTCAACCATAACATCCATTGTTTATTTTGTAAAATAGATAGAATGACTAAGCTTTACATAGTTTTAAAATAAATTTGCAAACAAGCATGTAATAGATTTCATTATTTTACAGGATCAGTATGGAAAATTTAATAAAGTTCCAGAGTGGCAAAGACTAGCTGGAAAAGCTGCTAAAGAAGTTGAAAAATTTGCCAAAGAAAAAGTGGATCTTGTATTGATGCACTGGAGGGATAGGATGGGCATTGCTCAAAAAGAGGTAAAAATAAAATTTTCTTCCAAATTTCTAGCACTTCTGTGTGTCCTAGTCTACTTTAGTTCCCGCTGTTCAGAGATGGTATTGATATATTTCTTGCCGAATACCTGAAGCTTAAAAATGAAAGTTACCTATTTTTGTATACATTTTCCTTAGTTCATAGTTTTATGAGTTGATGATTAGGTTTTTATTTTGGTATTGTATATAGAATTCCACTCTTAATTTTTCTTCCATTCCAGTTTTTGTTCTTTTTTATTCACATGTATTTATTGCCTTTCCTTCATCTCTGGGACTTTGTTCTGTACCTATAAAAATAAAGGAGTGCTTCCTGTTAACCTTTTTGTTCAGAACTAGCCAGATAAGTGTTTTGGAGATAAGATTCACATTTTAAAGTAAATTTATTGTGTGTACTTAAATTTTGTAGTATTTGTCAAAGCAAAGATCTAAAACAGTTTTAGTCTCATTCTTCAGCATGCAGTATGTGCTACAGAACTTGATTCAGTAATGCACATTCTTCTATTTATAATGGTTTTGCAGTAAAGTGTGAATTAAGATGTCCTGTAGAAACAGTCTTGATCTCAGTTTTTGTTGATCATACGTGTATTCTTTCTCTTTAACCTTCTCCTTATTTATAGTAGCTATTGCCTTATTCAAGGAAACTAACTTAAACATCTTTCTAGAAACAAAAGTGGGTTTTTTGATTACCAGAATATGTAAGCATAGCAGAACAAATATTATAGCCTTGTGTATCTATCTGAAATTGGGACCAATGTTTAATTCTTTAGTGCTCCAGTATAATAGGTACTGCTAATTTGTGTAAGTTGATGTAGTCAGTATAAAGAATCATTAGACAGGCTTTCAACTGACTATGCAGCATAGTAAAGAGAATACTGAACTTTGAATCGGTTAACTTCTGAGCCTGATTTCAGTCACTTGTTAACCTAAGTTACAGGCTTTTAGAACCTTACTTTCCTCTTTCTTTCTTTTTTAAGTTTTGTAATTTTAGTAGAGATGGGATTTCACCATATTGGTCAGGCTGGTCTCGAACTCCTGACTTAAGGTGATCCACCCACCTTGGCCTCTTAAAGTGCTGGGATTATAGGCATGAGCCACTGCAACTGGCCACTTTCCTCTTTCATAAATCAGAATAACAATACCTCTCTTCTCTATCTTACAGGGTTGCTTTGATATGCAAGCAAGATAGTAGTAAAGGCACTAGATACATATCTGGTCAGGATGTTAGTATGGCATTTGAACAGTCGAAAAATCTACATATATGAATGATTTTCAGTTATTAAAAATTATAAGCTTCGGCTTCAGGTAGTTAAACCCATTTCTAAAATAACAAGTTATTTCAAACTGTTGAATATAATTATCGTACTGCAAATAAGTTTTTGGCATCAGACTTCATATGTAACATTTATGCAGCATGATGAAACTAGATAATCTATTTTAAAACAATAATTGAGAGGGAAAATAATATTTTTAATATAAAAAATGTTTTACTGGTTTGTTGATATCGTTTACATGGAGTATTACTAAGGTTTTGAGCAAATAATGATGCCAGATAAATGTTGCTCAAGATCTTTTGGTGAGCATCAGCGGCTTATCCCCTTTTACGTGGGCACTATTTTTAACATTAATTTCTTTAGGGAACAGCAAATAATCTTTGTGACTATCCTATTAATAGAAACACTAACATCAGAGTTTGGAATGATCTTATGCTGTAGTTAGAGTCTGAAAACTAATTATTGTCCAGATTAACTGGCGATTCTTAAAACAGTATGCATTTCTTATATAAGCAGTGTTTATGAAGTCAGCTCCATTTGCAGCTGATGCTCTGTGTTGCATTAGTAGTAACCTTTGGCTAATGTGTAAGATTGCTTTTTCTTTGCTATTTTCAGTTTAGGGATTTTTTTTTAGCTAGTTAGGGCTGCTACCCTAAGTCTCCAACTCAGTCACTTAGCCTGTAGAGAGCTTTTTGTCCTTTTTCTGTGTAGCATTTACATTTTCATTACTCTGGACTGCCAGCCTTTTGTCCTGGAAGGGAGGAGAGATTGAAGAAAGTACTTGTTAATTAGAAAGTTTAAGGAAAGATTTGTCATTAAACTAAATTTTGAATTATTTATATACTTTATTCAAGCCACCTTACATTAGTTTTCATGATAGTGCATGGAATTAAAATTTGTAGGAAACATTTTGTTATATAACTTATAGAATTTATATTTCAAACAATATTATAATTTATTTTACCTTTTTTCTTTGTCATCTAGTCTGGGGTTTTTTTCTTTCTTTTTTTTTTTTCACTTTAATGAAATTAGACTTCCATGTTTTAATCTAAACCACTTTCTACTTTTTGTTTCTATCACAATAAGGATTAGAGTTTTTATGTCTGACACATATATATAGATTTCATTTGGAGCAGAGATTCTTAACCTCTGGTCCAGGTACAGATTTCAAGAATTCCTTGAAATCTTCTCCAGTTGCAACCTTACGTATGTGCCTATCTCTTAAACAGGGGCCATAACTCTCTTTGAATTCTCAAAGAGTTTATGACTGCCTAAAATTTGAGTCACAGGCTTAGAGAAGCAGATGCACCTATTTTGGTCTTAGAGTGAAAATATTTTATATTGATGTGTAATAGATATAACTTAGCAGATCTGGGCTCATTCTCTTTTTATTTTCTTCAATTTTTTTTCCTTTTTACGATTAAATTCAGGACAAAAACAATATGGTGAGTGTAAGTTCCTGCTATGTGTGTGAAATGCATTAAGCTGCCTGGCATGTGGAGTCATCTTTGATATTCTTTGTTTAATAAATTCAAATCTTGCTTCACATGTGTTTGAATGTAGACACATTTCTTCTCGATTAGCTATTTCAATTTGTTCTTGCTTCTCTTGGCTTTGGTAGCACTTTAACAACCTGTAATCTTTTGTATTTATTGTTGTCCCAAGACTTC
This sequence comes from Plecturocebus donacophilus, assembly GCA_004027715.1. Taxonomy (NCBI): domain Eukaryota; kingdom Metazoa; phylum Chordata; class Mammalia; order Primates; family Pitheciidae; genus Plecturocebus; species Plecturocebus donacophilus. The sequence continues at coordinate 56,371 of PVKP010010215.1, forward strand.
TATGTTAACTGCATGTAAATGTTTGAAACAAGTCACTGTTTTTGACTACTACAAATTTTATTAATAACTGTAAACTTTAACAAAATTTGGTGTAGAAACAGCTTTGGGCTACATGGAAAATATTTGAGTAACACTATAAAAATATATACTGTCAAATTACATGTGATAGAATTTAATATCCTATATTTATATTCATGTTTTATAGGTTTTATTATGTTAATTTTGTTTCTATCAAAATTTGATGAAAGAAATGTTTCTCATCACTTAAATTGATGATCTTGTGACTAAGCCTATTTGGTAGCTCAGATTGAGCACTATGAAGTTTTTTTCTATTCCAGAATATAAATCAGAAGCCAGTAGTTCTTCGAAAGAGAAGACAAAGAATAAAAATAGAAGCAAATTGGGATCTCTTCTATTATAGGTAAAATTTGGCCTCTTTTCCAATAAAGATTAAATTTACTATTTCCATGACAGACATGCTTTTCTTCCTTGAAACTATTGCTTTATGCCACAGTATTTTTATGCCATCAAGTTCAGGAACTATAACTGTTAAGATTGGGGTGACTAGAGATGCTCCTAAAATTAAGACTTTTCATAGAGTGATAGTCTGAGGAACTAAAATTAAAGACTTTTTTTTTTTAATTAAAGACTTTTTGAGGCTTAGCGATGATTACCTGAAAATACTTTATCACGGGCTTAGAAATAATTGCGTATTTCCCAGCTACACACACACACACACACACACACACACACCCCGATGATGATGACAGGGAAACAATCATTTTGGGGAGTTTGCAAAGCTTCTTTAAGATAACTTAAAGTACTCACTCTGGAAACTGACATATCAATTATACCTTGGCCAATAAAGAAAAATAAGTCCTTTGAAAACTCCCCATACTACTTTTAAAGTATACAGTATGTATATAGCATATCCTTAAATATATGCCTTGGATTTCTCTCTCAGTTGTGTTGTGCCCCATAGAACTTCCTTGTAACTCTGAAATGAGACTTTCTAGGCCGATTGCAGACTCTAAAGTAGGCATATGTGAAGCTCATTCATCCCCAGTTAGACTTGTGCCCAAATGTTTTACAGTAGTTACTCCAAGCGTATGAGGAATATACTTTGAAAATGCTCAGTCACAGCCCGGCAGTTTGCAGTATTCTTTCTTGGGTAGTCTGTAAAGAACTAATATTTAGAATGTTGCTGATTCCATATGCTTCACCCAAAAGTTCAATTCTTATCTCCCCAAGATAAAGTTTTGTATCTGACAACAGAATTGTTTTCTTAACTAGAATTTGTATTAGCAATAAACATTGAAGTTGAAATACCAGGTTTTTAGAATTAATTCACACCGATTTATAGTGTAGGTTCCTTTTTTTCCTCAACTTTTTAATTAAAACTTTCAAACATAAAAAAGGTTAAAGAATTTTGCAGTGAATATCTGTATACCTACCACCAAGATTCTATTGTTAACACTTTACTCTGCTTCCTTTACACAGATTTTATTTTCCTTACTTAATATTCCACTGTTTTTTGGTTTTGTTTAGTTTTTTGCTTATTATAAGGTACAGTAAGGGATAATTATAGATTTTAAAAATGCATTGTGCATCCTATTTTCTGATTATATGTATATCTAGGTTTGGTCAAGACCATGCCAAGTCAAACCTTATTTGGAATTTCAAAACACGGGAAGAACTGAAAGATACTCTTGAATCTGAGATGAGAGCATTTAATATTGATAGAGAACTTGGAAGTGCTAATGTGATCTCTTGGAATCACCATGAATTTGAGGTAAAGTTTGATTTTTCCTATATATTAATCTTAAAAAATAAAGGATGTACTATTTGGGGAGTGATTTTTTTTGTTTTAAATTATAATTATATAACTTGTCTTTACATTTCCCCTTTAATGTTAAATAGAAAATACTGGAAAACTATAATCTTTGTGTCAAACAAAAATAAAAAAATTTGTTAAGTAACTCGGCTTTGTACCTGACAATCATGTAGGAGTTTTAATAAATTTGATTCTATGCATTCCAAATCTTTTCTTTGCTTCCCCTCCCTCCTCTCATTTCTGGGATCTTTGAGTTCTTTTTTCATTGAAACATATCCTGTTTGCCTTGTTCCTTGTAACTTGATTTCTTTTTTGTGTGTGTGGTAATTGATTCTGAATGTGACCATATTTTGCTGTTATATTAAAATATTGATGTGAAGAGCAAGAAAAACAAAGATGATGGTGGTAGATAATTTTATATGTGTGGATGTATATATAATTGAAGTATATTATATATATGACATATATAATTTAAACTATTATAACAGCTTTAAATTTGAACATGTGCATGATCCTGCAGGCTTTGGTCTTTAACCCAGTTTCATTTCCAAAACATAATAATTTGAATATGCCCATTCTTAGCAAAATGAAAAACTTGTCTTTGTTTTGGGACAAGTTTTCTCCTGTATTCTCCTGGATTTTCTCCCTTTTCACTGTCTACTTCTCAAGCTGTCTTTCCTTATTTTTCTTCATCTCCCTGACCATTAATTGTTGGCTGGCCCCAAAGTTTCAGTTCTTTGACCTCAATCATTTTTATTTGTTGCTTTAATGAAATCATTAAGTTTCAGGGCTTTAAATGTTTGTTTTTTTATTTTTTTGAGACAAGGTCTTGTTTTATTGCCCAGGCTAGACTGCAGTGGTGCCATCTTTGCTCACTGCAGCCTCCATTTCCTTGGCTCAAGCAGTCCTCCTACCTTAGCTTCCCCCGTAGGTGGGTCCAGAGACGTGCACCACCACACCTGGTTAATTTTGTGTTTTTTGTAGAGATGAGGTTTCACCATGTTGCCCAGGCTGGCTTTAAATGTTTATTTGCTGATGGCTTCCAGATTTTTATGTGTTGCTTAGACTTTCAGCCCTAGACTTCATACGTTTATCTCATAATCGAATATCTAATAAGTAATCTAGAACTTTTCTCCAAAATTGTGCTCTTGTTCTTCCCCTGAGCCTACTTCTCTTATAATCTTTCTGATCTTAGATAATGACTACTCCTTATTTTCTAGTGAAAACTCTTGAAATTATGTTTTCTCTTATACCCCATATCAAGTTTTATAGCAAATTTCATACAGTGCACCTTCAAAATTTATTTAGACTTTCTTCTTGCTAGTAGATCACAACAATATCACTGCTTCCACTCCTGCCTCCCTGGAATCTTATCAGCATAGCAGAGTTACCTTGTTAAGTAGCAAGCAGATCGTTTCTGTGCTCATAACCCTTGGTGCTCTTGTGGTTTCCCATCTCAGTTAAAATCTGAGTCCTTAAAATGACTTCAAGCCAGGATCTGTGTACCCCGCCAACGCTAAGCATTGTTTCTTTTATCTTACCTCATACTCCTCTCCCTCTCTCACTCTTTTCCAGCCAATTAGAAAACACCAAATTCACATTCTTGCCTCAAGGTTATTTGCTGTTTCCTCTGCTTAGAGTAAAGTTTTCCTAGATAGCCTCATAACTTGTTTTTTCATCTTCAGATCTTTTGAATGTCGTTGAGTGGGGCTTCCCTGGCTACCTTGTTTAAAAATGCAGCCCCTTTTATCCATACAAACATACTTACATATACATTCTCTCTCCCTATCCCTGTTCCCTGCTCTGTTTCACTCTGTAGGACTTCGATCACCCAACTATCAAATGCATTTCACTTTTTTATGGGCTTCACCTGTGAGGGCAGAAACCTTTGTTCAACTGCTGTGTCTCCAGTGCCTGGAATAGGGCGTGGCACACAGTATATGCTTAATAGAAATTGAATGAATTGAATGCTCAGAGTTTATAGAAAGTGAAATGAAGATACATATTTGATTTAATATAATTTATATTTTTAGAAATCAGTTATTTTAGACTTTGGAAAAAGAATTTTGATTATTCAGTCTTTTTATTTATAAAAAGGGAATTCCTTTTTATAATTGCCTGAAATCTTTCCTTGAGACACACTGCCTGAGTGCAAGCATGGGTGGTGCTGCCCCAACTCCTGATCTGTGACTTTGCCTTCATTTGTCACCTCCATTTAGTAGCATGGGGTGATTTGACATAGAAGGAATTCTTTATGAAAATGTAAAAGGAAGTTGATGCATTGGTTTTAAGTCTTGACACATCGCCAAGAATAGAGCTAGGGTAAAAGGAAAGACCTGAAGTAGTATATGTGTGTTGGGTGAATTATGTGTGATGCAGGACCATCTACTCCTTGATTTTTTTATGTCAAACCTGGAAGGGAATAAAGCAGATTTCGTTCTTCCTTTTTTCATTGACACCACATAGTGCTGTGACAGTTTTTGTCAGCAAGTCTTACATTTGTAAAATTGGTATGTAATTCTCAACATTTAGCTAAAATAGTCATGTTAATATTTAACAGGTATTTTAAGAAACCGTAAGATTTGAGCAGAAAGAATTATAAGAAACAATTATTAGAAATTTTCAAAATCTATTGTAAACTAAAATAATGTAATTTGCTTTTGTTTATGAAGGTTAAATATGAGTGCCTGGCAGAGGAAATTAAAATAGGAGACTATTACCTGAGATTACTATTGGAGGAAGATGAGAATGAAGAAAGTGGATCAATTAAGAGATCGTGAGCTACTCTGTATATCCTGTTGCATTTGTTTTCACTGTTGGTTTCATGGTTATTTCTATTGTGAACTTTTTTTCTTAATCTAGGTATGAATTTTTCAATGAGCTTTATCATCGCTTCTTGCTCACTCCAAAAGTAAACATGAAGTGTTTATGTTTACAAGCCCTTGCTATTGTTTATGGCAGATGTCATGAAGAAATAGGACCTTTTACAGATACCAGATATATCATTGGAATGTTAGAGAGGGTAAGGATATCATTTAAGGAAATTACTGTTTAATATTGTCTCTGGGGTTTGTGTTAAATTTAAAAAACTAAATTTAAATTCTGTTTGATCACGTTATTACTGTAGCTTTCTGCATTCATTTTTTTGTAATTTATAATTATTTAAATCTGAGTTAGATGAACAGGAAAATGAATAAAGGGTTAGAATTTGTCCACGTCAATTTACTGTTTTCAAACGACTTTAGTTGACCTACTTGTCAGTCTTTAAGTATGGATGAGTTGAACAGGTGTGTATAAAAGAAATAGTGACTTCTAGATCTGTGTGTACCTTTTTGGTTTTCCATTTTGGAAAAATCTAGAATGATGCTAGCATACTAAAGATAGTAAAAACCTTTTAAAACTACAATGATAACCCTCCAGAAAAGAAAACTTGAATTAGCACTTTAAATTTTACAGTTTGTCAAATAAAAAAATTAGTGGACATGGTGGCATGTACCTGGTGGCTTACCTGGAAATGGGAGGATCACTTGAGCCCAGGAGGTTGGAGCTTCAGTGAGCTGTGATCACACTCCAGCCTGGAGGATAGAGCAAGACCTTGTCTCAAAACAATTTATTTTTAAATTTAAGAATTTGTCATTTAACACTTGAACATGGTGGAGGGGACAAATTAATCAGTTTGTTCATCATGCAGCTCATTTGATTGTTTCCTATTTGTTGCAGTATATATGTTTTATACTTTCAGTTGTGTTTATATTCCTTTTACTTAAAGTATCATTTGGACCAGTTCACTTATTTCAGTTTTTACATATCTCCTTAAAGCCAAATATTAATCTGTGGACTTTAAAATATCTGCCTTTCTAGGGAAATAAGGCAAGTTATATAAAGTTATAGAGAATGTAGTTTTATGGATTCATCAAGGAATAATTGACAGATTTCTATGATTTTTCTTCTATATCTATTCACTTCTGACCAAATTCTCATTTATTTCAATAGTGTACAGATAAACTTGAACGAGATAGGTTGATTCTCTTCCTTAACAAGTTGATCCTTAATAAGGTATGGTAGTTTTGCATACATACGTTGTTGTTTTCAAGTCATATAAGTAATTTTAAGATAAATTCTCACTAAGTTAATTATCCAGGGAGGGTTCTCTTCTGTCTTCTCTTTTCTGTCTTCTTAGAAAGTTCTGTGTGCTCTAACCTCCTGGAGAGAAAAGGTTTTTGCCAATATCCCTGTGTAGTCGTTCTTAATATAGAAAGTTCTGTGTGCTCTAACCTCCTGGAGGGAAAGGTTTTTGCCAATATCCCTGTATAGTCGTTCTTAATATTACAGGTGCTAAATGAATTGATGATAAAATTCTGAATCAAGAATAATGAAGGATGACTTTTAAAATGTTAAAATGATTTTAATAATAAAAATTATTAGCTTATTTAGGGACTCTTTAGGGTTAAATTTTAAGTAAAATACATGCTTGACATAAAGTGGAAAGTTTTTAATTTATCAGTTTATATTTTGTTGATAAAAAGTAATTGGAAGTTGTAAGATAAGTCACTTTACTCAGTATTTTTTTTTAAAGGCATTTTAATCGGTTCATGCTAATTTCTAACAACAGGAATTCATAGTTGTAATAACAATTTACAATTTACATTGAAGTGTAAGCAGATTTTCATTTCCTAAAGCTTTGATCTAATTCCAATTTGTATAGTTTTATACTAAGTAATGCAGATGTTTTAAACTGAAATATAAGTACAAAGAAATTTTAATTGAAATTATAATCTCTTCTAAGAAATTACCAGTTATTTCATATTTATAAAAACTAGAACACTGAAGGATTTTTAAATATAGCAGACTTTATTTCTGATACAGAATAATCTGTTTATTTAAAAGACCTTGGCAGAGTAATTGTAAAACCAGATTTATCATGACAGTCTTCAATTTGTTCACTCTTATTTTTATGGGTTGTTTTTTCTCAGAATATATTTAAGTAAAAATAAGTGCTCTCTTTAATATAGTTTTTACCCTTTTAATCAATTGAAATTCAGGTTCCTTGAACACAAAATGCTGAAAAGACCAAGTAATACCAGTCATGTTAATTATTTCCAAAGATTCCAAGCATTCTTTTCTTTAAGGACCTCATAGGTGGCAGTACCTATTGGGAAAGGTACTATTGGGAAAGGTTTTAGATTATGACAAATAATTAGATTACGAAAAAATTGTTTCCCTCCTCCAGAAAAATGTTAAGGATCTCATGGATTCAAATGGAATTAGAATCCTTGTGGACTTGCTTACCCTTGCACATCTCCATGTAAGCCGAGCTACAGTACCACTACAAGTATGTATGCTTGTACAGGTTTTACAAACTTAACATTCTTTGGGTATAGTTTTAGAGTCAAAAGAATCAGGAATCTGAAATATGTAGTCAAACATGTATTTCTCCAGTAATTACAGTAGTACTAGTTCTGGAAGATTCACACAGAAAATGTGAAATCACTGTAAGAACAATCCAAAATGGACAGTAGCGATTGAGTTTTGTTTTGTCTTTTAAAGTAACTGTATCTCTAATATGGCTTATTTTGAGGCAGTGTGCCTTTTAGGATTTAAACTGAATTTATTAGATAAGTAACTAGTACTTTTAGCATTGGCAAGCATTAAAAATATGCTTTGCCTTAAAGTAGCCTGGACACCTTATTAGAACCAACCAAGGGAACCAATAACTAACTTATAGCTCGTTAGTGTTTTTTTTTTTCTTGTATTTTAATTTCTTGCTGTAAGGAGATGTGCCATGTTAGACTTTGTGCAAATTGTGACCACAGATGCTATCCGAGTATGTAGTATGTGGTATATTCTGTTACATACCATTATAACAGGTACTGTTCTGGTACACATAAAATACATTGACTTTTTCAATCCCCCAACAGCCTATTGAGATTTTTACCATCCACATTTTACAGATAAGGAAACTAAGGAACACAGAGGCTAAGTACCTTGCCCAAGGTCACTTGATAAGTGGCAGAGCTAGAGTCAAGACCCAGAAGTCTATATGCTGCTAACAACTTTGCTGTACCTCTCTATATGAGTCTAACTGAAAGCTGATAATTATGGCAGTATTTAAAAACAGGTTATTTCATTCTCAAATAAGGTGATTATAAGAAAAAGAAAAGGCTGGGCATTGTGGCTTACACCTATAATCCCAGCACTTTGGGAGGCTGAGGTGGGAGGATCACTTGAACTAAGGATTTCAAGACTAAGCAACTTGGTGCAACGCCTGTCTTAACAAAAAAAAAAACCAAAAAAATCCAGATGTGCTAGAACAAGCCTGTAGTCCCAGCTACTTGAGGGGCTAAAGCTGGAGGATTGCTTGAGCCTGGGAGGTCAAGGCTGCATGAGGCATTTTTGTGCCACTGCTGCACTCCAGCCTGGGTAACAAAGCAAGACCCTGTCTCAAAAAAGAAAGTAAAAGAACATAAGAACATGTTGTGATTAAAAAACTCAACTACATAAAAATTCTAACCTAGATTCTTACAAAGCATTAATAGAGAAAATTGTAAGAATTATATGTAGTAAGGGGAATAGATAATAAATTGAGACGTAAGTCTATAAAAACACTGAAAACTAACTTTGCTATTAGCATTTTAACTCTTTGATCTCAGATACTTATTGGAACTGTTAGTTGGAGTGAGTTTTTCTCCCCGAAAGAACTTTGAATGTTGTTGCTTAAGATTAATGATAAATATTTATTTACATAACTATTTGCAATATTCTTTACTACTAAAATGTTAGTGTCCTGGGCATGTATTAATGACCATGGGGAATATAGATACCACTGAATTTAGCTTAGATTGCTGAGTGAACTTAGGAAACCATTTACCTGAAATGTGTATTAATAAAGAAATAGCCTTTTTGGACTGTTAGGTTAGACATTTTGTCCTAAACTCTTAAATCTTAAAATAAGGTCATTTAAAATTTCAGGTTAACTTTTAGATATAAACCCCTTCAAAGTACTGCTGTGCAACTTTGTTTTATGACATCTGCTGTCTTAGATTTTTGCCTTGGAAAATAATTTAAATCTTTTTTAAACTTAGAGCAATGTAATTGAAGCTGCTCCAGATATGAAAAGAGAGAGTGAAAAGGAATGGTATTTTGGCAATGCAGACAAAGAAAGGAGTGGCCCGTATGGATTTCATGAGGTACGTATCTTGGAGAAACTTTTTGTGAAGGTCTCAGCATTTCTTTTTTTTTTTTTTTTTTT
>PVKP010010216.1:0-65456 GCA_004027715.1 Plecturocebus donacophilus
TTCTCTGAGCTAAAATAACATGTTCTAACCCAATGCAAAGAAACTAAGAACGTTGATAAAAGGTTTGATGAAATGCTCACGAGAATAAACAGCTTAGAGAAAAATATAAATGAATTGATGGAGCTGAAAAACACAAGAGAACTTCACGAAGCATACACAAGTTTTACTAGCTGAATCGACAAAGCAGAAGAAAGGATATCAGAGATTGAAGATCAACTCAATGAAATAAAATGAGAAGGCAAGATTAGAGAAATAAAAGTGGAAAGTAATGAACAAAGCCTCCAAGAAACATGGGATTATGTTAAAAGACCTAATCTACTTTTGATAGGTGTAACTGAATGTGACAGAGAGAATGAATCCAAGCTGGAAAATACTCTTTAGGATATTATCCAAGAGAACTCCCCCAACCTAGCAAGGCAAGCCAATATTCAAGTCCAGGAAATACAGAGAACACCACAGAGATATTCCTCAAGAAGAGCAACCCCAAGGCACATAATTGTCAGATTCACCAGGGTTGAAATGAAGGAAAAAGTGCTAAGCGCAGCCAGAGAGAAGGGTCGGGTTACCCCCAAAGGGAAGCCCATCAGATTCACAGAGGATCTCTTGGCAGAAACTCTACAAGGCAGAAGGGAGTGGGGGCCAGTATTCAACATCCTTAAAGAAAAGAACCTTCAACCCAGAATTTCATATCCAGCCAAACTAAGCTTCATAAGCAAAGGAGAAATAAAATCTTTTGTCAACAAGCAATTGCCCAGAGTTTTATCACTACCAGTCCTGCCTTACAAGAGCTCCTGAAAGAAGTACTAAACATAGAAAGGAACAACCAGTGCCAACCACTCCAAAAATGTATCAAATTGTAAAGAGCATCGGCACAATGAAGAAACTCCGTCAACTAATGGACAAAACAACCAGCTAGCATTGAAATGGCAGGATCAAATTCACACATAACAATATTAACCTTAAATGTGACTGGGCTAAATGCCCCAAACGAAAGACACAGACTGGCAGTTTGGATAAAAGTCAAAACCCATTGGTATGCTGTATCCAGGAAACCCATCTCAAATGCAAGGATACACAAAGGCTCAAAATAAAGGGATAGAGGAAGATTTACTAAGCAAATGGAGAACCAAAAAAAGCAGGAGTTGCAATCCTCATCTCTGATAAAATAGACTTTAAACCAACATCAAAAGAGACAAAGAAGAGTATTACATAATGGTAAAAAGATCAATGCAACAAGAAGAGCTAATGATCCTAAATATATATACACCCAATACGGGAGCACCCATATACATAAAATAAGTTCTTAATGACCTACAAATAGACTTAGACTGCCACACAATAACAGTGGGAGGCTTTAACACTCCACTGTCAATATTAGACAGATCAAGGAGACAGAAAATTAACACAGATATCCAGGACTTGAACCCAGATCTGCAACAAGCAAACCTAATAATCATTTATAGGACTCTCCACCCCAAATTCCATAGTATATACATTCTTCTCCGCACCACATCACACCTACTCTAAAATTGACCACATAATTGGGAGTAGATTACTCCTCGGCAAATTCAAAAGAACGGAAATCATAGCAAACAGTCTCTCAGACCACAGTGCAATCAAACTAGAACTCAGGATTAAGAAACTAACTCAGAACTGCACAATTTCATGGAAACTGAACAGCTGACTCTTGAATATTGACTGAATAAACAATGAAATGAAGGCAGAAATAAAGATGTTCTTTGAAACCAATGTGAATGAAGACACAGTGTACCAGAATCTCTGGGACACATTTAATGCAGTGTCTAGAGGAAAATATATAGCAATAAATGTCCACATGAGAAGCGAGGAAAGATCTAAAATTGACATCGTATCTTCAAAATTGGAAGAGCTAGACGAGCAAGATCAAAAAAACTCAAAAGCTAGCAGAAGACAAGAAATAATTAAGATCAGAGCAGAACTGAGGGAGATACAGACACAAAAAGACCCTTCAAAACAATCAATAAATCCAGGAGCTGGTTTTTTGAAAATACCAACAAAATAGACCCAACTAGCCAGATTAATAAAAATAAAAGAGAGAATCAAATAGATGCAATAAAAAACGATAAAGGGGATATCACCACCAATTCAACAGAAATACAAACTACCATCAGAGATTACTACAAACAACTCTATGTACAAAAACCAGTACATCTGGTAGAAATGGATACATTCCTGGGCACTTGCACCATCCTAAGTCTAAACCAGGAAGAAGTTGAAACCCTGAATAGACTATTAACAAGGACTGAAGTTGAGGCAGCAATTAATAGCCTACCATCCAAAAAAAGCCCAGGTCCAGATGAGTTCACAGCCAAATTCTACCAGACATACAAAGAGGAGCTGGTACCACTCTTTCTGAAACTATTGCAAACAATACAAAAAGAGGGAATCCTTCCCAAATCATTTTATGAGACCAACATCATCCTGATAAGAAAACCCAGCAGAGACTCAACAAGAAAAGAAATTTCATGCCAATATCCATGATAAGCATAGATGCAAAAATCTTCAATAAAATCAAACCAATTGCAACAGCACATTAAAAAGCTTATCCACCATGATCAAGTAGGCTTCATCCAGTTATGCAAGGCTGGTTCAATATATACAAGTCTATAAACATAATTCACCACATAAACAGAACCAAAGACAAAAACCACATGGTTATCTCAATAGATGCAGAGAAGGCCTTTGACAATATTCAACAGCCTTTATGCTAAAAATTCTCAATAAACAAGGTAACAGCGGAATGTATCTCTAAATAATAAAAGCTATTTATGACAAAGCCACAGCCAATATCATACTCAATGGGCAAAAACAGGAAGCATTCCCTTTGAAATCTTGCACTAGACAAGGATCCCTCTATCACCTCCCCTACTCAGTATAGTATTGGAAGTTCTAGCCAGAGCAATCAGGCAAGAAGAAGAAATAAAGGGTATTAAATTAGGAAAGGAGGAAGTCAAATTGTCTCTATTTGCAGACGACATGATTGTATGTTTAGGAGACCCCATATCTCAGCCCAAAATCTCCTTCAACTGATAAGCAACTTCAGCAAAGACTCAGGATACAATATCAATGTGCAAAAATCACAAGCATTCCTATACACCAATAACAGACTTAAAGAGAGCCAAATCAAGAATGAACTGCCATTCACAATTGCTATACAAAGAGAATAAAATACCTAGGAATACAACTAACAAAGAAAGTAAAGGACCTCCTCAAGGAGAACTACAAACCACTGCTCAATGAAATAAGAGAAGACACAATCAGTTGGAGAAATATTCCATGCTCATGGTTAGGAAGAATCAATATTGTGAAAGTGGCCATACTGCCCAGAGTAATTTATAGATTCAATGCTATTCCCATCAAGCTACCTATGACCCTCTTCACAGAACTGGAAAAAATCACCTTAAACTTCACATGGAACCAAAAGAGAGCCCACATAGCCAAGTCGATTCTAAGCAAAAAGAACAAAGCTGGAGGCATCCCACTACCGGACTTCAAACTATACTACAAGCCTTCAGTAATCAAAACAGCATGGCACTGGTACCAAAACAGAGATATAGACCAATGGAACAGAACAGAGGCCTCAGAGGCAATGCCACACATCTACAACCATCTGACCTTTGACAAACCTGAAAAAAATAAGCAATGGGGAAAGGATTCCCTATTAAATAAAGGGTGTTGGGAAAACTGGCTAGCCATGTGTAGAAAGCAGAAACTGGAGCCCTTCCTTACACCTTACACTAAAATTAACTCCAGATGGATTAAAGACTTAAAAATAAGACCTAATACCATAAAAACCCTAGAAGAAAATCTATGCAAAACCATTCAGGCCATAGGCATAAGGCAAGGACTTCATGACTAAAACACCAAAAACATTGGCAACAAAATCCAAAATAGACAAATAGGATCTAATTAAAATGAAGAGCTTCTGCACAGCAAAAGAAACAATCAGTAGAGTGAACCAGCAACCAACAGAATGGGGAAAAATTTTTGCATTCTACCCTTCTGACAAAAGGCTAATATCCAGAATCTACAAAGAACTAAAACAGATTTACAAGGAAAAAACAAACCCTTTCAAAAGTGGGCAAAGGATATGAACAGACACTTCTCAAAAGAAGACATATATGAGGCCAACAAACATATGAAAAAATGCTCGTAATCACTGGTCATTAGAGAAATGCAAATCAAAACCACACTGAGATACCATCTCACACCAGTTAGAATGGCAATCATTAAAAAATCTGGAGACAACAGATACTGGAGACAATGTGGAGAAACAGGAACACTTTTACACTGTTGGTAGGAGTGTAAATTAGTTCAACCATTGTGGAAGACAGTGTGGTGATTCCTTAAGGACCTAGAAATAGAAATTCCATTTGACCCCGCAATCCCATTACTGGGTATATGTCCAAAGGATTATAGATCGTTCTGTTATAAAGACACATGCACATGTATGTTCACTGCGGCTCTGTTTACAGTAGCAAAGACCTGGATCCAACTCAAATGCCCATCGATGACAGACTGGACAGGGAAAATGTGGCACATATACACCATGGAATACTATGCAGCCATAAAAAACAATGAGTTTGTGTCTTTTGTAGGGACATGGATGAACCTGGAAACCATCATTCTCAACAAACACACAAGAATAGAAAATGAAACACCACACATTCTCATTCATAGGCAGGTGTTGAACAATGAGAACACATGGACACAGGGAAGGGAGCATCACACACTGGGGTCAGTTGGGAGGTGAACTGGGGGAGGGACAGCAAGGGGTGGGGAGGGATAACATGGGGAAAATTGCCAGATATAGATAATGGGGATCGAGGCAGCATACCACATTGCCATGTATGTACCTATGCAACAACCCTGCATGTTCCTCACATGTACCGCAGAACCTAAAGTGCAATAAAATATATATTTGAAAAAAAAGACAATACAAATGTAATCTCTTATAGTTTTTGAAATCAGAAGCCTAAAATCAAGGTGTTAGCAGAGTTGCATTCCTTCAGGGGGGAATCTATTTTACTGCCTTTTCTGCTTCCAGAGGCTGCCTACATTCCTTGACTCATTGGCCCACTGCTTGTACCACTCTAAATTCCTGCTTCTGTCTTAACATCTGTTTCTTCCCTGACTCTCTTTTATAAGGATGCTTGTGATTATACTGTGCCCACCTGGCTAATCCTGGATAATCTTCCTCTGTCAAAATCCTTAACTTAATAACTTCTGCAAAATCCCATTTGCTGTATAAAATAATATTCATAAATTCCATGACTGGACATGGATGTCTTTGTGGGAGGTGGGGGACATACAGTATTCTGTTCACTACGGTCAGTAATGATTCTAGGCTCTCTTATACTATATCACTCTGTTGTAGTCATAGTCTTCCAAATGCAGACCCCTGGATAGACCTTTGCATTCTCTTCTCTAAACTTTTACTCTTAACTTTTCCCATATTTGGAATGCTTTTGCCTATTGACATCACAAGCTTAAACTCTACACAACCTTTCATTCTCAGCTTCTTCCTCCCTATGCTAACCCACTGTCATTTTCTTCTTCCTGACTGATCTATCTATCTATCTATCTATCTATCTATCTATCTATCTATCATCTATCTATCTACTCATCCATCTATCTGTTTAGAGACAGGGTCTTTCTTTGTCACCTAGGCTGAAGTGCAGTGATACCATCATGATTTCCTGCATCCTTGACCTCCAGGCCTCAAGCAATCCTCCCACCTCAGTCTCCTTGGTAGCTAGGACTACAGGCACACACCACCATGCCTTGCTAATTTTCACACTTTTTGTAGAGACAGGGTCTCATTATGTTGCCCATGCTGGTCTTGAACTCCTGACTCAAGCAATCTTCCCACCTTGACCTCTCAAAGTGCTGAGATTATAGACATGAGCAACCATGTCTGGCCTTCTTGACTCTTCTAATTGCTGTTTTATATATCACGTGGAGAGGAAGACAAATATTGCAATTTTATTTTGTATTTTTGTCACAATTATCTTAATCATGAAACAAAATTTTAGTCAGAATCTATCATGGGAAAAGCATTGGTTTTTAGGTGTTAAGGGAAATACAGACATATTTAAAGATGATTCCTAACTTAACAAAATTTATAATATAAGGAATTTAAAAATTATTATTAAGTTATTATGTTGTGTTAGAAAGAGCATAGATTTTTGAATCACAATGTTCTGAGTTGAGTTGTAGCTCCAACCTGTGGTAACTTATTTATCTCCACTGAAATTCAAGTCTTTTTATATTAAAATGGAGATACTTTTATTATAAGGTTGATTCAATGTGCAAACAAAATATATCTTGTAAAGTGTCTGGTTCATACTGGAAAGTCAAAAGTTTTCCACATGATTTTTGACATTAAATAAAGAGTCTTTGGGCACACAAAGGACCAAGAGGGGACATCAGGTCATGGAAGGCCACATAAAGAGAGATTTGAGTTAGACCTTGAAATCTGGATATAGTTTTCTCATTTAAGATAGCAAATAGGGTCATTGTCATAGGAATTTGGTTGCTAATGACATAAACAACCAGTCTGAAGGAAGCATGATAAATTCCTGTAAGGAAGGCTTAAAATATAGGCTGAAGAATTTGAAGGCCAAACTAAAGGTCCATCTTGTGAGCCATTCACAAGTGTTAGTCTAGGCCTCATCATTTCTTACCAGTACTATTAAAAGCTCTATAAAGATAGGAACTGAATCTGTTCATTTCTGTATCCCTAGCATCAGGGCAGGGCTTGCCACGTATTAAGAACTCAGGAAGTGCCTGTGGAATAAACAAATAGAGAAGCACAGGAAGATAAGCATTACCATATAGTTGCCTCCCGCCCCACCACTTTTTTTCTATCTCTAACAGAGCAAAATAATCCGAAGATTCAGATATGTTGTAAACAGTTTCCAAGTTTTAGCTCTTCCTCTAAAAACTTACAGTGATGCCTGTAAATGTGAGATACTCATTATTTGCTGTGCTGGACGGTGGAAAAGGGACAAGCAGTTGAGTGATTTAAAAATACAATTAAAAAAATATATCTTGCCTTATTAGTCTCAGAATCATTCCCGTAAAAAAAAATTGGTAGTCATTAATCTTATTTCTGTGATTCTGATAATTTGCTTTGCTTGGGAGTTTACAGTGATAATTTTGTATGTAGATTTAAGAGGATGGGTCTGATAAGTAATTGAAACAAACATTTAATTTGCTGATGCTTTGTGGTATTTAAACAAATTTATATTTTTGCATAATTCATACTATTTCTCACCAAGGTTTTCTCTTCCCAGGAAATTATAATGAACCCCTGATGCATGAAATGCTTATTCCTTTGCAGACTGACTGCTGTAGCTGATGAGAAAAATAAAATAAAATAAAACAAAACCCACAGGGGACACACAAAAAGGATCTTCTGAACATCAGAGCCTAATCTGGCTTCTAATACACAAACTTTTGTTTGAGAACTTTGGATCTTGTAATCTTCTGATACACTGAAACTTTTCCATTTTCAAACTATACATTCTAATGAGTATAAAAGGAAGCAAATTTAGTCATTAATAAGTAGCTAACCATGGTAACATCACAGCTATGCTGCTATAACCAGCATCATTTTCTAACTGAGCTAAGAATAGCATAACATGTTGAGAGCTTTACTTTAAATATGATTTTCTAAGACTGGAAATCTTAAGGTTGGTAAATGAGGAGTTTAAATGCAACATTATAATTGTTCAGCCAAACTTTTACATTTTATCACAGATAATGGGAATAAGCTTTTGAGGTTATAATGATATCTACATCAAAGGTTAGTATATTTCCACCAAATCGGGCTACATCTTAAAGGAATATATTAGATTTTAGTTGATAATTTTCCTAGTCGGGATTAGGGAAGTAGCCACTTAGGAAGTGAGAAAAAATTTTAAAAAGGTCTCAAAAACCTTGACTTCATTACGTCTGCAAAGTCTCTTTTGCTATGTAAGGTAACATTCGCAGGCTCTGAGATTAAACATGGAGGTCTTTTAGTGAGGGCATTATTCCACGTACACACACACTATTGATACCAGGCTATCTTTTGCCATATCGTTCTCTGTAGTTAGACTCTTTCAATTGTGGAAAAAAATTAGAAATCTTTTTTTTTTTTTTACATTTGTGGCAGAGCTTGCATATAGGTGGGGCCGTGAGACTAGTTCTTTCCTGAAGAACCTGAGGCAAAATGATGAGTGTCTCCATCCAGGCTGAGATGGTTAGACCAAACATCTCTTCACTTATCCCTTGCCATCTATCCCAATGGAGAGGATTTAACAAAGGACTCCAAGGTGCTGGAAGATGATGGAGTCACAAGATAGAAGGATCTGAGGTCCCTGAATCACTGCATAGAACAGAGCCCTCCACCCACCCTCACTGCACTGTTACATGAGCAAGAAGTATTGTATTAAGCTGCTGAGATGAAGGGGTTGTTTGTTTTAGGAATGAGCCTGTTCAGCATAATGAAGGACTTGGAAAGACAGGAAATTTCTCATTCTTCTGATGGCTCAGGCTCAGGAAGTGATGCTGGCACATGCATCAGAATATGTTCACTGGAATTCATTGCTTTTTTCTTTGTCCAAGGAAGCATTGCTGAGGCTGTGTAGGTCCTACCCATCCCTGTCTGCATCTGTGCTTTGAAGGTGCCTGTCACCAATCCACAATGGACACATCAAGTGCTCTGCCTTGAATGCCTGACACAGAGCTCAGTTTGGTTGAAGTAGATTATCAAACCACAGAAATTAAGAAGCTTAGATAAGTGCCCACTTAGAACCTATTAGTGGTCTTTTTACTATTAAGTATGACACCAGTACAATATTTTATTTTCTTCTTTATGAGTGTTTGATCCCTGGATTT
Source organism: Plecturocebus donacophilus (assembly GCA_004027715.1). NCBI lineage: Eukaryota > Metazoa > Chordata > Mammalia > Primates > Pitheciidae > Plecturocebus > Plecturocebus donacophilus. Next base: position 8,926 of record PVKP010010216.1, read on the forward strand.
ACTTTTCTCTTTTATGGTACAGAGATATGACAAACTCCTTTATGAAATGTGAATTATTTTATATAACTTCCTTTAATAATATACCTAATATTCAGGAAGGAAAGCAATTGGCAACTTTTAATTTAGACTATACAGTTTTTTAACACCTGGGAGTTCTGAATAAACATTAGGAATATGTATTCTTGTGTACAAAGTTTTTAGTTAGTCAGAAGATCATTGTTTTACTTTTAAAATATTTCTTCAAGATATATGAAATGGGAAGAGAAAGTCATAGAATCATCTGGGTCTTGGATCCTCTATCTTGGGCTTACATTTAAAAAGAAAGTGTGTTTTTAGTTTTCTCTTAGAAATTCATCTATGAAGATGTTGCTGAGAATATTTGGAAGAAAGTGGCTCACAGGAACATAACATATAGGATAATTTAAATGTGATCTTTCTACATAAAAGCCACTTCTCATCTAGCTTTTGGATTTGCGGATACCATCTGCTTGGTTCATAGTGAGAGGATCTGCAGCTCCAAATCTGAACATCAGACATGAGCACCTCTTGCAGAACTGAGAATGACAGATGATCTTTGAACAAGGCTGTGAGAGGCAGAGAAGAGTAGTGGAAAGGCAGACAGATGGGAGTAAGCATGTGTGGGTGCCTCTTCCCATCTCTTAGGGGTTTGAATGATACAATCTTTAATTTAACATTTGAGTGCCATAGCAAGGCCAAAGCACATCCTTGAATAAAACATATTCCTCAAGAATAGGTTATATATCTTTCTAAGGAATGATTGTTCTTAAGGTCCTGAATAGTTCCTCATAACAACAACAACAAAAGTGCTATAGAGAAAACTCAGCAAAAACAGTATTTAACTTTCTTTTCTCTTCAGAAGGAAAGAGGCAGATAATGAAAATTTGCATGCCTGAATGTGTGTGCAGCTTGGGTATAGTGGGGCACATAAATAAATATTGTTTTACTACTCAAGAATATTGAGAATATTTCAATTTTTTTGTGCATATAACGAATCACCTCTACACCACCATCACCCCCATGCCCTCAAATTTAGTGGCATGAAGACAACTATTTTATTAGGCCCACACTTACCGTGGTCAGAAATTCAAACAAAGCATAGCCAGGAAGGTGTGTCCTCTCTCCAGTGCTGGGGCTTCATCTGGAAAGATTCAAAGGCTGGGTCTGTTTACCTGAGTCCCTATTTGTAGCCTCTCTATAGTGGCCTCAGGGTAGCTGAACTCATCAGGCAGATTAGGGCTCCCTAGTGAGTTTTCCAACACACCAGGCAGAAGTGGCCTGGCCTTTTAGGATTTACCATCAAGTCATTGTCTCACTTCCTATAGACTACTTGATGGTTAATATTGAGTGTTAACTTGATTGGATTGAAGGATACAAAGTCTTGTTCCTGGGTATATCTGTGAGGTATTGCCAAAGATTAGCATTTTAGTCAGTGGACTGGAAAAGGCAGACCCACCCTCAATCTGCCAGCATGGCTAGGCGAGAAAAAAGCAGGCAGAAGGTGGTGAAAGAGCAGACTTGCTGAGTCTTTCAGCCTTCATCTTTCTTCTGTGCTGGATGCTTCCTACCCTCGAACATCAGCTCCAAGGTCTTCAGCTTTTGGAATCTTGGACTTATACCTGTGATTTGCCAGAAGCTCTCAGGCCTTCAGCCACAGACTGAAGGCTGCACCATCAGCTTCCCTACTTTCAAAGTTTTGGGACTTGGACTGGCTTCCTTGCTCCTCAGCTTGCAGATGGCCTATTGTGGGACTTCACCTTTTTTTTTTTTTTTCTTTGAGACAAGGTCTCGCTCTGTCTCCCAGGCTGGAGTGCAATTACAATGGTTCAATCTTGGCTCTCCCAGGCTCAAGAAACTCTTCTGCCTCAGTCTCCCTAGTAGCTGGGACTACAGGAACATGCCACCGTGCCTGGCTAAAAGGAACTTCCCCTTGTGATTGTGTGAGCCAATACTCCTTAATAAACTGCCCTCCATATATATATACATACATATACATATATATATATGTGATATATATATATATAGCTATCCTATTAGTTCTGTCCCTCTAGAGAACCCTATTAATTACACTCTGTCAAAGAAGCCACATCCTGGCCAGATTCAAGGGGAGTTTGTGCTTGCAGCCTCCCTTGTGTATGTGACATGTTGTCTAGCTCTTATGAATGCTGGTGCCTCTTAGCTCTCCTGTCATGAGCGATGATTTCTCCCTGGCTGGCAATGACAGAGGCTCACTTTCCCTATAGTCCAGCATGACAGAAAGGAATGCAATGCTAAAATATTTCCAGATGAAAGGAAAAAGATGGAGTATGAGAGTTTTTGATTATCAGTTTTATTTAGTGCCTTTAAAGCTTTAGTTCTATTATGTGATGGGCCACAGAGTCCCTTGGGATAAGCAGAACTTAAAGAAAAATGCCCAGACCTACTTTTTTTGAATTGCATGTGAAATGTTGTTTTTCGTTTGTTTGTTGTTACCAAACTGATTAAATCAATTTTACCCATTGCTATAATTGTATAATTTAATTTTATGGAAAGTGAATGAAATGTGAATGGAAAAAGAGTTGTGACTTCTTGGAAAAATTAATGAAATGCATTAATTGCTTCATTAAATGCTTTATTGAGATAAATATGTAAAATCAAACAAGGGAAAGAGAAGTTCGAAAGATTATGTTTGTAAAATTGAAGAAGGATTCTGTATTAATCTGATATTTATCCTCAATAAATGGCAGTTATTGTTTATTGTTTTGAAGACTAAGTACATGGGTAGACAAAAAGTCCATATCAGGCTCCTTTTCATTTATCAGGAGACTGAGACTTGAAACAGAGCTTGGGCAAGAGGATGGAGATTATGTTTAACTTCCAAGGCATGGGAAAATGTGTCTCTAAGAAATATTTTAAAATTATCTTCTTGGGAGGTTGTGTTGATTTTCTCAAGCTTTGATGCAGTCTATCTTTGAGGTAACAATTAAATATCTGCTTAAATAATGTTCTCCAAGAAGAGTATCATAGGCCCAATTTATTGTATCATAAATTTTTTATACTCTAAAATTGAACAAAGAAGTTTGACATGTTACAACCTCATTTCTATAGGTTAAATTATTAATTTACAGGGCATCCAAGTGATTAAATGGAATGTCATGATGAGAATTGCACAGAACAATGGATCTTCACCAACTACCCTATTTAAAATTGCAACCCTTACCCCACTCTTCATTCATGGTTCTCTCTACCCTCTTTCCTGCTCTACTTTTTGCCATAACAATTATCTTCTTATATACCATATAATGTCCTTATTTATTTTATTGCCTCTTTTCCCCTACAGTCAAAATTATAGATTTACACACATGAATTCATCAATAAGTAAATTTGTGAATGAATTAAGAATGTGAGTTAGTTATATTAGTAATTGACAGAACTTTCCCAGTAGATAAAGCTTGCGATGAAGTTACCCCAGGATTAGGTAAAACACACACACACACATTCTCTCTGTAAATCATGAGGTGATATATAGTAAGAAGGAGTAGTGGTAAATACTTATGTTTATTAGGATAGCTTTGAAGATGATGTCAAATTCAAGAAGCAAATCCAGCTCAAAATGACATTGAATATTTATTACTTCATATAACAAGAAGTTCCAGAAACAGTGTAACTCTATATTGTTCAGTTTAGGAGTCCAGTGAGCATATCATGGACTCAGCTTCTCTGAATCTTTATGTTCTTTCACCCTCAAAATATCAGATCTACTCTCAGTATTCAAAGTAGCTGCAACAATCCAGGCATCACAGCCAAATGCAATCATATTTAGAAAAGGAATAGACTTTTTCTGTGTGTTTCCTTTTAAAAGTTAGGAAATATTTCCTGGAAGTTATTAGTTATCCTCATGTCTCATTGACCAGAATTGTATTGCACGCCTATGACACCAACCAATCATTGGTTAGGAGAATGACATCATCAGGGTTGACTAATTAGGACTTACTTTCTGGAGTCAGGCTTATGCTAAAACACATGGCCATGAGAAGAGGGCTAAAAATTGTAACAAAATAGATTTCTTTGGAGTAGAAAAGGGGTAGGAACAGATGTTTGGTAGTGTCTGCTACAATATTAATGCATTTGTATGTGAAGTTAAGGCAAAATAATTATGGGATTGGTTGACAAGTGAAAGCATCAAATAATTTACACAACTCTCAAATATCTAAAAAGCATGACATGAGAACATTTTCTTGTGTAATCCTCCGCTTACTATGGCCCCATGGCCACCTCCAACCTGCTGGGGGGTTCCCTCCACCCCTCAAACTGCATTTATTTGCTAAGGTGCCTATGTAGTTTCAATGTGAAGCAATGGCAGCATGTGCCCGCAGATGCCCAGCAGCCTGAGAAATTGAAACATGCTGAGACCAAGGCATCCTGTGCTTTTGCTGAGGCCTGCTTGAATACTCCTAAACCTAGTGAAGAGGTACAAAACAACTACTTGTCAGTGAACAAAGTTTCCATAAACATCAGTGACATGTCAAGGAAAAACAAATTCATGCAGCTTTAAACTCTCTACTTTCTGCTCCAGTGTCCAATATTTTATTGTTACTTTGTTCCTCAAATTTAGCTTTGTGTGTATATATATATCTGTATATATATTCAAGTTTCAAATAGATTTTGGAGTTTTAGGAGGCCCAATGAATGACACCTTGTTTTCTCTACCCAAGATTTGAATCAATCGGAGAGACAAAGCAGTGAAAGATAGAGAGCAAAATATTACTTCTATTACTGAGGAAGGGTTTCATGTGACCTCTGTGAGTAGCAACAGTGGGCTTTCTAACTTTGAAAATTAGGACTAGGCATACCTGCACACTGGGTCCCAGGCAGTCTTGGAAAGCCCTATGCCTCCCGAATCAAGCTGTTCCTTTAAAACTTACAGCAAAGAAGAACAGATGAGACAAGCACTTATAGTATCTTTAACAGCTGAACAGGGACATTGTGGAAAGTGTTAAGCTACACATGCTCAGTTCCTTAGCTCAAACTCACTAATCAGCCATTCCTCAATCCTAGGGCTAGAAGGATCACAGGGGCAAAAGAGCCAGAAGTGGTTGGCAGTGGAGCTCCATCCGCACAGAGGGAACCAGTGTGAGTGAGAAAGTGCGCCCCCTTGCTTACAGTTCAATAGGGAATACGCTAACAATGGTGCTAATTAGGCAAAGGACAGTATAAAATAGACACTTTTCTATAGAAAATTAGGCAAAAGACATAGACAATTAATAGAAAAACTCCAAAGTTTAAATAAGTAGCTGAAAATTGTTCAACTCCACTTGGAATCAAATTATTGAAAATTAAAATAATTATGATAGTGTTTTTCCACTAAAGTAGTAAAAAATGTTATAAAATTTCTGGAAATTATTTTAATCAAGATATTTAATATGTTTTAATGAATTCAGTTCAGTTCTAGAAATACAGTAAAAGGAAATGATGATAATGTGGACAAATATTTAAGGACAAAGATGTTCCTTATAGTGTAATTTATACTAACAACAATGTGATAATAACCTCAATATTTAACTGTGGAATACTGATGAATTAATTGTAATGATGGAATATGTCGCTATCAACATTAATCTTGAATAAAATTTAACAACTTTGAGCAATGCTCATGATTAAAGATTAAATTATCAAATCAATATATACAGATCTGTGTGTGTATGTGTGTATTTAATAATGCAAACTTAGTTGAACATCTGTCTATATGCCTAGGAAAATACAATAAGAAACATATCCCCTACTTTGCTTAATTTAAATTTTTCTCTTTGTACTTTTATAGAAGCAGTTTTATATTACTATGTAATTGTCAATTACATATAAATTAATTTTCTACAAGTGTATGTTACTCTTTTACAATTAGGAAAACATAAGCACTTAAAATGTCATGAATTTTAACAGTTTACCCACAGTCATCAATTGCACTCCATAAAGCAGGAACCCCAGGTAGTAGAAGGCTTTTGGGGAGCAGCAATCAGAACCACAGAGCAGAACTGAAGTGAATTAGCGGGCAGTTCAGTACCAAACCATGACATTTAGCCATAAGCATCATTATAGTGATAGTGAATATTCATTTAATTCCTACTGCATCCCACACCAAGTCTTCAGAACCTTGCATGAAATAACTCATTTAATCCTCACATCTCTATGAGGGTGATACTATTTTATTATTTTTGGTTTATAGTTGATAAAACTCTGAGGCAGAGTGACAGTTTTAATCTGTCTGAGTTCTGATAGCCAGTAAATGCAGAGAGCAGGCTCTTTCTTAGGGCAATCATATCCTAGAGTCTGTGCTTTTAATTCCACTGCCTCTGTGCTGGCATTTATTCCCCCATGTTACGGTCCAGGAAGGTATTTTTGGTACAGTGGGTGCTGTTGTATGTTCTTTCCATACAGCAATCTCTTTATCACCTTATTCATTGTGAGGACCCCAGAAGTTTGAAAAGAGCCAACCCCAGGGTATTTGAATCTAAATTCCACATTCTTCCTACCTGACCATGCAGAATACCAGAATAACAATTCTCTTTTTGTTATTATGAGAGTGAATTTTCTCATAAGCAGGATAGTTATACTAAGAGGCCAGTTTTGCATTGTGTCCTGTGTAGCATCTTGATGCACACACTCCTGATTATGAAAGACTTAAAATTTTGATTCATCATGAACCATTTATGTTTTATTTTCAAAGTGGGTTAAGAAATAATAATGCAATTTAATTAGAAGATCAAATTGCATTATTTTAAATATTATTATTTAGTTGGATTGTGAGTACTGCTTAGAGAGAATTAGACACAAGAAAATCAACTTCCAAAGTTAGAGGAACATATATCCCCACTTACCTTGCTACTTAAAAAATTAGTCATTAAATTTTGTAAGTAATTTGTATAGATTAAAATAACCCAGTGAAAAATAGTAACTCTTTAAGTATCCTGAGCTTTCATATGCCCCTTATAAAAGGTAGTTAGATATGCCATTCAAATGCAGGCTAAAAATGAAGCTCCTTTCTTTGTGTCATAGTATAAACCAGCATTAGGAAGTCCTAAACACATGGTCAATACAGAATGAGTTGAGAATACATTGAAAAGCAAAATAAATGACAGCTCATTACTGTCACTGATTAGAACAAATTAATTATAGCAACTGGCTGGCAGAAATAATGCTGTACAAGACAGGCAAATACAATCTATTTAAGTAGCTCATAGATTGCAAAAGAAATTTAGATCATATGAAATTTCATTAAGGAGCACTAGATGCTTAAAGTCTTTGTTGCCACTGACGGCTTCATACTATGTTCTCATAGTGCTTCATATCTTCCCAAATATTTTATCTTAGTAAAAATTATAGAGTTTATAGTGCTTTAAATGCAACCTGTGGACCAACTCTTGTGGTGGCTTAGTAGTGGCAAATTCTCTTAGCATTTGCTTGTCTGAAAAAGACCATCTTTACCTCATATATGAAGCTTAGTTTGGCTGGATACAAAATTTGTGGCTGATAATTGTTTTGATTGAGGAGGCTGAAGATAGGGCCCCAATTCCTTATAGCTTATAGGGTTTCTGCTGAGAAATCTGCTGTTAATCTGATAGGTTTCCATTTATAGGTTATCTGGTGCTTTTGTCTCATAGGTCTTAAGATTCTTTCCTTCATCTTAACTTTAGATCACCTGATGACAATGTGCCTAGGTGATGATCTTTTTGTGATGAATTTCCCAGAGGTTCTTTGTGCTTCTCGTATTTGAATATCTAGATCTCTAGCAAGGCCAGAGAAATTTCCCTGAGTTATTCCCCCAAATATGTTTTCCCAACTTTTAGATTTCTCTTCTTCCTCAAGAACACTGATTATTCTTAGATTTGGTTGTTTAACATAATCCCAGACTTCTTGAAGGCTTAGTTCATATTTTCATATTCTTTTTTCTTTGTATTTGTTGGATTGGGTTAATTCAAAGATCTTTGAATTCTGGATTTGTTCTATTTGTTCAATTCTATTTCTGAAACTTTCCAGAGAATTTTGCATTTTATAAGTGTGTCCATTTTTTCTCAAAGTCTTGTTTTTTATTTATGCTGTTTCCTTCAAAATTTCTCCTTTCACTTCTTGTATCTTTTTATTTTTTTAATTTCCTTATATTGGACTTCACCTTTCTCTGGTGCCTCCCTGATTAGCTCAATAACCAACCTCCTGATTCCTTTTTCAAGTAAATCAGGGATTTCTTCTTGATTTGGGTTTACTGCTGGTGAGGTAGTGTGATATTTTTTGGGGGGTGGAATGTTAACCTTGTTTTGTCATATTACCAGAGTTGGTTTTCTGGTTCTTTCTCATCTGGGCAGACTCTGTCAGAGGGAAGGTCTAGGCCTAAAGGTTGTTCAGATTCTTTTGTCCCACCAGGTGGTCCTTTGATGTAGTACTCTCCCTCCTTTTCCTACGGTTGTGACTTCCCGAGATCCGAGCTATACTGATTGTTATCTGTCTTCTGGATCTAGCCATCCAGCAAGTCTACCAGCCTTCAGGCTGGTACTGGGGGTTGTCTGCACAGAGTCCTGTGATGTGAATCACCTGTGGGTCTCTCAGCCCTTGATACCGTCACCTGTTCTGGTGGAAGTGGCAGGGTGGTAAGATGGACTCTGAGGGTTTCCAGCTTTGGTGGTTTAATGCACGATTTTTGTGCTGATTGTCCTCCTGCCAGGAAGAGGCACTTTCCAGAGAGCATCAGCTGCGTTAGTATGGGGATGAACAGATGGTGGGTGGGGCCCTAGAACTCCCAAGAGTACATGCCCTTTCTTTTCGGTTACCAGGGTGGGGAGGAAAGGACCACGGGGTGGGGGCAGGGCGAGGCGTATCTGAGATCAGACTCTCCTTGAGTGGTCTTATTGCAGCTGCTGTGGGGATGGGGATGAGGTCCCCATCATGAAGTCGTGTTCCTAGGAGGATTATGACTGTCTCTACATACAAGTTGTCAGGAAGTGAAAGCAAGCCAGCAGTCACAGGCCTCACCCAGCTTTCATGCAACCCAAAGGCCGCTCTCACTCCCACTGTGCCCCCGACCCAACAGCACGAGTCTATTTCCAGGCAGTGAGTGAGCAGGGCTGAGAACGTGCCCGAGGCTCTTGCCTCCCAGCAGCAAAAGTAAGTCGGGCTTTCCTTCTTCCCGCACCTGCGGAGCCTGCGCACCGGATTCACGCCCTCTCCTGAGTTCGGGCCGGGAGTCTTCTCAATCAGCTCAAATTGTTACAAAGTTCAGCTGAAGGTTTTCTTCTCCCCGTGGCCTTTTCCCAGCTCCTCTGGTCGGTCTCCTGCAGGACCCCTGTGAGGCCAGGCAAAAACGTGAGCTTCCAGGGCTTTTTCTGCTGCTTCCTCGGCCCTGTATTTCACTCAGCTCTCTAAACTGACTCAGCTCAAGGTAATGTCCAAATCTTCTCACGTAATAGAGGCCTTCAGTCTCTAGTGGGGCGTGTGTTCCGGGGGCGATAATCTCCTTTTCCCTCTTCCGCAGCTTAGACACTCACAGTATCTGTGTTGTTTCCTGCAGGAGCAATGTGCTTATTTCAGGGGGGGTCTGTGGGTCCTCTCGGGTTTCCTGATTTATTCCTGCAGTTGTTCTGGAACAAAATTCATGGTGAGCCTCCGCATGCTGCTCCGTCCTTCTGAGTCGGAGCTGCAATGTAGTCCTGCCTTCTGTCTGCCATGATCCCCTGGTTGAAAAAGTCAGGGTGTGTTCCCTCTATCCTGTTTTTTGATGGCTTTTGTTATGAATGGATGTCGAACATTATCAAATACTTTTTCAGCATTAATTGAAATGATCATATTGTTTTTGTCCTTCATTCTGTTGACATGATGTACTACACTGATTGATTTGTGTATGTTGAACCATGCTTGCATCCCTGGGATAAGTCTCACCTGGTCATTATGAATGATCTCTTTAATCTGTTGTTAAATTTGCTTTGCCATTATTTTGTTGAGGATTTTTGCGCAATATTCATTAGAGATATTGGCCAAAAGTTTTCTTTTTTTGTTGCATCTTTGTGTGGTTTTCATATCAGGGTAATAATGACCTCATAAAATTAAATTGGAAATATTCCCTCCTCTTCTAATTTTTAGAATAGAATAGTTTGAGTAGGATTGGTATTAATTCTTTTTAAATGTTTGGTAGAGTTTAGCAGTGAAGCCTGGTCCCTGGCTTTGGTTTGCTGGAAGAATTTTTATTATGGCTTCTATTTAATTATTGGCCTGTTCAGGCTTTGGATTTCTTCATGGTTCAATCTTGGTAGCTTGTATGTGTCTAGGAATTTATCCATTTACTCTAGATTTTTCCAATTTATTGGCATATAGTTGCTCCTAGTAAACACTACTGATCTTTTGAATATCTGCAGTATTGTTTGTAATGTCTCCCTTTTCATCTCTGATTTTATTTATTTGGGTCTTCTCTCCTTCTTTCTTAGTCTAGCTAAAAGTATGTCAGTTTTGCTTATCTTTTCTAAAAACCAACTTTTTGTTTCATTTGTATTATTTTCTGCATTTCCATTTCATTTATATCTGCTCTGATCTTTTTTCTTTTACTAATTTGGGGTTCAATTTGCTCTTGTTTTTCTAGTTTTGTAAGATGCATAATTTGGTTGTATTTGAAGTTTTTCTACTTTTTTGATGTAGGTGCTTATAGCTATAAATTTTCTTCTTAGTATAGCTTACACTGTATCCCATAAGTTTGGCATGTTATATTTTAATTATCATTTGCTTTAAGAAAATTCTCAATTTTCTTCTTATTTTCTTCATTAACCCACTGATTATTCAGGACCATATTATTTAATTTCTATGTGTTAGTAGGGTTTCCAAAATGTCTCGTTATTGATTTCTGGTTTTGTTCCATTGTGGTAAGAGAAGGTACTTATTATTTCAATATTTTGGATTTTTTAAATACTTGTTTGGTAACCTAATATATATTCGATTCTTGACAATAATCCATGTGCTGAAAAGAAGAATGCATATTCTGTAGTCATTGGATGAAATGTTCTGTAAATATCTGCTAGGGCAATTTGGTATATGGTGTAGATTCAGTTCAATGTTTCTTTGATTATTTTCTATCCAGGAGATCTATCAATGCTAGAAGTTGAGTACTGAAGTATCCAGCTACTATTACATTGGAGTCTATCTGTCTCTTTAGCTCTAATAATGTTTGCTCTATATAGCTGGGTGCTCCAGTGTTGGGTGCATATATATTTACAATTGTAATATTCTCTTGCTGAAGTGATCCCTTTATCATTATATAATGACCTTTTTTGTCCCTTCTTATAGTTCTTGTTTTGAAATATATTTTGTCTAAGTATAGCTACTCTTGCACTTTTTTCGTGGTTTCCATTGACATAGAATATCTTTTCTACCCCTTTATTTTCATCCTATGTGTGTTTTTATAGCTGAAGTGTGTTGTGTGTTTCTTGTAGGCAACAGATTGTTGAGTCTGTTTTTTTTTTTTTTTTAAATAATCCATTCAGCCACTCTATGTCTTTTGATTGGTGACTTTAGTCCCTTTTTATACAATGTTATTAATAAGTAAAGACTTACTTCTGCCATTTTATTATTTGTTTTCTAGTTTTTTTATGGTCTTTTCTTTTTTTACTTCCTTCTTGCCTTTGTTTTAGTGAAGGTAATTTTCTCTGAAGGTATTATTTAATTTCTTGCTTTTTCTATATCCTATGTGTGTTTTCTGATGAGATTACCATGAGGCTTGCAAATACTCTTATAACTCATTATTTAAAGCTGATAAAAATGTAAGACTGCTTGCATGAACAAACTAGCAAAAAGAAAATGAATAAAAACTCTACACTTTAACTTTGTCCCCCTTTTAAACTTTTTACTGGTTCTACTTATATCTTATTGTACAGTTCATGTCTTGAAAAGTTGTTGTAGTTGTTATTTTTGATTGGTTCATCTTGTACTCTTTCTGTTTAGAAAAAGAGTAGTTTGTACATCGCAGTTCATTGTTCTGTGTTTTTCTATGTAGTTACCATTACTAATGAATTTTGTGCCTTCAGATGATTCCTTATTGCTAACGTCCTTTTCTTTCTGATTGAAGAACTCCCTTTAGCACTTCTTGTAGGACAGATCTGATGTTGGTAAAATCCCTCAGCTTTTGTTTGTCTGGGAAAGTCTTTATTTATCCTTCATGTATGAAGGATATTTTTACCAGATACACTATCTCAGGATAAAAGTATTTTTTCTTCACTAATTTAAATATGTCATGCTACTCTTTTCTGGCCTGTAAAGTTTCCACTGAAGTTTCTGCCAGACATATTGGAGTTCCATTTCATGTTATTTGCTGCTTTTCTCCTGCTGCTTTTAGGATCCTCACTTTTTTCTTGACCTTTGGGAGTTTGATTATGAAATGCCTTGAGGTAATCTTCTTTGGGTGAAATCTAGCTGTTGTTTGTATTAGTCCATTCTCACACTGCTACAAAGAAATACTTGAGACTGGGTAATTTATAAAGAAAAGAGGTTTAATTGGCTCATGGTTCTGCATGCTGTACAGGAGGCATAGTGGCTTCTGGGAGGCCTCAAGGAGCTTTTACTCATGGTAGAAAGCAAAGTGAGAGAAGGCATCTTACATGGTGGAAACAAGACCAAGAGAGTGGGGGAGGTGCTACACACTTTTAAACCACCAGATCTCATGAGAACTCACTCACTCTGCAGTACCAAGTGGGGATGGTGCCACACCATTCATGAGAACTCTGCCCCCAGGATCCAGTCACCTCCCATTAGGCCCCACCTCCAACACTGGGGACTGCAGTTTTACACGAGGTTTGGTGGGGACACAGATCAAAACCATATCAGTGTTTTATAACCTTAGACTTAGATATTGATCTCTTTCTCTAAGTTTTGGAAATTCTCTGTTATTATCCCTTCGCATCAACTTTCTACTCCTATCTCTTTCTCTACCTCCTCTTCAAGGCAATAACTCTTAAATTTGCCTTTTTGAGTCTATTTTCTAGATCTTGTAGGTGTGCTTTATTTTTTTTTTATTATTTTTATTTTATGTTTTCTGACTGTATTTTCAAATAACTGTCTTCAGGGTCACTAATTCTTTCTCCTGCTTGATCAATTCTGCTGCTAAGAGACTCTGATGTATTCTTCAGTCTGTCAATTGCATGTGTCAACTCTGAATGTCTGCTTGATTCCTTTAAATTATTTCAATCTCTTTGTTGAAGTTATCTGATGGAATTCTGAATTTCTTCTATGTGTTATCTTGAATTTCTTTGACTTTCCTCAAAACAGCTATTTTGAATTATCTGTCTCATCTCTGTTTCTCCAGGATTGGTTTCTGGTGCTTCATTAAGTTCGCTAAGGCTGTCTTTTCCTGGATGGTCTTGATGCTTGTTGATGTTTACCAGTGTATGAGCATTAGAAAGTTAGGTATTTATTATAGTCTTCACAGTCTGGGCTTGTTTTACCTGTTTTTCTTGAGAAGGCTTTCCAGGTATTCAAAAGGACTTGGTTATTGTGATTGAAACTATGTCTGCGTTAGGAGACACCGCAAGTGCAGTAATGCTGTGCTTCTTGAAGACTCATGGACTTATTGCTTTGGTGGTCTTAGATGGGATCCGGAAGAGTTCTCTGCATTACCAGGCAGAGACTCTTCTTGTCTTCCCTTACTTTCTCCAAAACAAACAGTCTCTCTCTCTCTATGCTGAGCTGCCTGGGGCTGGGGATAGGGTGACACAAAGCACCCCTGTGGTCACCACCACTGAGACTGTACTAGGTCATACCTGAAGCCAGCCCAGTACTGGGTCTCACCCAATGCCCATGGTGGCCACTACCAAGTGACTGCCTATATTTGCTCAATGCCCTCGGTGCTCTCAATGCCCTAGTTGTTTACAATCAGCAACTGGCAATGCCAGCCAGACTCATGTCCTTCTCTTTAGGTACTGACATCCCCCAGGCCCTGAACAGGTCCAGAGGTGCTGTCCAGGAGCTAGGGACTTGAGGCAGAATCCTTATAAGTCTACCTGGTCTTCTAATCTACTAAGGTTGAGCTGGTTCTCAAATCACAAGACCCAGTACTTCTCATTCTTCCCTCCCCTTTCCACAGGCAGAGGAGCCTTTCCTGCTTCAAGCCCTTGGCAAGTATTGCCTGTTCACCAACAATGTTCCCTTAAGGCCCAATGGTTCTTCAATCATATTATGGTAAATGTTACCAGGCTTGGGACTCACTGTTTAGGGCAGTGGGCTCCTCTTTGTGGAACTACCACATTTCTGGTAGTTCCAGAAATGACATTCAAGAACCAAGGCCTGGCATCAGGGACCCCAAGAGCCTACTTGTTGCTCTACCCCACTGTGGCCAAGCTGGTACCTAAGGCGAATTCAGAGTTCTTTTTACTTTTCTTTATACTTCTCTCAAGCAGAAGGAGTCTCTCACCATAGCCACAACAGTTGGGAATGTGCTGGGCCTCACCAGATGCCAGCATGTCTCAGAGTCTCACCCAAGGCTCATAGTGTACTACCTGAGTATTGCTGCTTATTGTTCAGGTCCCAAGGGCTCTTTAGTCAGCAGGTAATAGATCCTGTGTTGCATTCTTCTCTTCAGGGCAGTTGGTTCTCTTCTGGCCCAGGGTGGGTGTAGAAATATGGTCTGGGAGCTAGGGCCTGGAATGGGAGTTTCACGACTCTGACCAGAACCCTATTCTACTATGAGTGAGCTGGTATCCAAGTTGCAAGACAAAAGCCCTCTTTACTCTTCCCTCTCCTCTCCTCAATCAGAAAAGAGTGGCTTCTTTTAGAGCTGTGAGTTGTGCTGCCTGGAGTTGGAGGAGAGGTGATGCAAGCATTCTCTTAGCTGCCTTGGCTGGTGTCTCAGTATGTTGTGTGCCCCCAAGTCCACTGGCTCCTAGCTTAGCAGTAGGACATCTAGTCCTTGTGGCCCAGACTGCCTTCTAAGTTTATTTATGTTCCCAGAGCACTTCAGCCCATGGTGGCAAGGCTTGCTGGAAGTTAAGTTCCAGCCGTTGGAACGGGCAATTCCCCTCTGGGTAGGGCTGGTCTGAATGCTTCCTCTATAGGCGGATGTCTTCTGAGCTCAGCCTGGTTTTGCTTTCCCCTGCGACAGGGCAGCACTGAGTTCAATGCAAAGTTTCACAGTTGCTGCACTCTCCCTCTCCCAAGTGCAGAGATTTCTCTGTGACGTGCGGCCACTGCAGGAGGATTGGGGTGGTGATGTTAGCAATTCAGTACAGTCTTTTCTACCCTATTCAGTGCTTTTTCCAACAATATAAAGTTAAAGGGAGGTACTGCTAGTACTCACCTGATTTTTGATTCTTAGGAAGTTGCTATTTTTGTCTAGCTAGTTGTTGAATTTAGTTTTTCCATGGTGGGGTACAATCTGTGGGGCCTTCTATTCTGCCATCTTGCTTCTTGCATTTCTTCCATTCCAACATATTAATGGTGGTTATCCCTGGGAACTGAAATTGTGAGTTACTTTAATTTTCTTTACACTATCAGTATATTTAAATTTTTATTGCAATGATGTATATTTCTTGTATAAAAAACCTATAAAAACACTTTAATAGCAATTTATGGGTTTTAAACTGAACACATTTTGAAAATATATTCTCAGCAGACATACATTCAACAAAATACTTGTTTCTATCATGTGATGGTATGACAGATATCATAATATCTCTGGAAAAGAACAAAGGCAAAAATGACCCATATCCACACTCTGGTGGGACAGAGACATTTGTACATAGACCAAGTAAAATTAAGTCAAGTGCCCTAGGAGTACAGCAGAAGGGAAAACAGCTGGGGATTTATGGAAGGGTTTTGGAAAAGTGATTGACACAGACCTTGAGGTATTTCAACAAATGCAGAAGTGAGATGAAAATTAGTCTGAGGAGTAGAACAGTGTCAGCTTGAAGTAGTATTGCATGTTCACCGACTAGAGTGCCTGTCCCAAAAGAACTTGTAGCAGAGCATTTAGGAATAGGAGAAAAAGAGGGTAGAAAGTGATGCATCTATGAAGACTGGATGGAGAGGCATCCTTTCCCACAGGAAAGTATACAGCTTGCAGGCAAAGAGACTGTATCAGTAGTCCGTTTTCACACTGCTGATAAAGACATACCTGAGACTGGGCAATTTACAAAAGAAAAAGGTTTATTGGACTTACAGTCTACATGGCTGGGGAGGCCTCACAATCATGTCAGAAGATGAAAGGCATGTCTCACATGGTGACAGACAAGAGAAGTGAGCTTGTGCAGGGAAACTCCTCTTTTTAAAACCATCCGATCTTGTGAGACTCATATAATATCATGAGAAGAGCATAGGAAAGATCTGCTCCCATGATTCAATTACCTCCCACCAGATCCCTTCCACAACAGGTGGAATTCAAGATGAGATTTGGGTGGGGACACAGCAAAACCATATCATTCTGCCCCGGTCCCTCCCAAAGCTCATGTCCTCACATTTTAAAACCAATCATGCCTTTTCAACAGTCCCCTAAAGTCTTTAACTCATTTCAGCATTAACTCAAAAGTCCAATGTCTCATCTGAGTCAAAGCACGTCCCTTCCACCTATGAGCCTGTAAAATCAAAAGCAAGTTAGTTACTTCCTAGATACAATGGGCGTACAGGCATTGCGTAAAAACAGCAATTCCAAATGGGATAAATTGACTATAATGAATGAGGGTACAGGCCCCATGCAAGTCTGAAGTTTAGAGGGACAGTCAAATCTTAAATCTCCAAAATAATCTTTGACTCCACCTCTCACATTCAGCTCACACTGATGTAAGAGGTGGTTTCCCCATCATTCTTAGCAAACTAACACAGGAACAGAAAAACAAACACCGCATGTTCTCACTCATAAGTGGGAGTTAAACAACGAACAAATGGTCACAGGAAGGGGAACATCACACACAGGGGTCTGTTGCAGGGTAGGGGGCTAGGGGAGGTCTAGCATTAGGAGAAATACCTAATGTAGATGATGGGTTGATGGGTTCAGCGAACTACCATGGCACGTGTATACCTGTGTAACAAATCTGCATGTTCTGCACTTGTGCCCCAGAACTTGAAGTATATATATATATATGACGTGGTTTCCTATGGTCTTGGGCAGCTCCACCCCTGTGGCTTTGCAGGATTTAGCCTCCCTCCTAGCTGCCTTCATGGGCTGGCATTGAGTGTCTGCAGATTTTCCAGGTGCACCGTGTAAGCAGTCAGTGGTTCTACCATTCTGGGGTCTGGAGGATGGTGGTCTGGAGATAGTTGCTCCACTAGACAGTACCCCAGTAGGTACTCTGTGTGGGGGCTCTGACCCCACATTTTCCTTCTGCACTGCCCTAGCAGAGGTTCTCCATGAGCACCCCACCCCTGCAGCAAACTTTTGTCTGGGCATCCAGGCGTTTCTGTACATCTTCTGAAATCTAGGCAGAGGTTTCCAAACCCTAATTCTTGACTTCTGTGCACTCACAGGCTCAACACTATGTAAAAGCCGCCAATGCTTGAGGCTTACACCCTCTGAAGCCACAGCCCGAGCTCCATGTTGGCCCCTTTCAGCCACGGCTGGAGTGGCTGGGATGCAGGGCACCAAGTCCTGAGGCTGCAAACAGCATGGGGACCCTGGGTACAGCCCATGAGGTCACATTTTTCTCCTAGGCTTCTGGACCTGTGATGGGAGGGGCTGTCATGAAGGCTTCTGACATGCTCTGGAGACATCTTCTCCACTGTCTTGGGGATTAACATTCGGCTCCTTGTTACTTACGCAAATTTCTGCAGCTGGCTTGAATTTCTCCTCAGAAAATGGAATTTTCTTTTCTATCACATTGTCAGGCTGCAAATTTTTTGAACTTTTATGCTCTACTTTCCTTATAAAACTGAATGCCTTTAATAGTACCCAAGTCACCTCTTGAATACTTTGCTGCTTAGAAATTTCTTCCACCAAATATTTGTAAATAATCTCCTTCAAGTTCAAAGTTCCACAGATTTCTAGGGCAGGGGCAAAATGCCACCAGTCTCTTTGCTAAAACATTACAAGAGTCACCTTTGCTCCACTTCCCACCAAGTTTCTCATCTCCATCTGAGCCTACCTCAGCCTAGACCTTAATGTTCATATCACAGAGTATTCTTGTTGAAACCATTCAACAAGTGTCTAGGAAGTTCCAAACTTTCCCACATTTCCCTGTCTTCTTCTGATCCCTCCAAACTGTTCCAACCTCTGCCTGTTACTCAGTTCCAAAGTCACTTCCACATTTCGAGGTATCTTTTCAGCAATGCCCCACTCCACTGGTACCAATTTGCTGTATTAGTTTGTTTTCACACTGCTGATAGAGACTTACTCAAGACTGGACAATTTACAAAAGAAAGAGGTTTATTGGCCTTACAGTTCCATGTGACTTGGGAGAACTCACAATCATGGCAGAAGGTGAAAGACACATCTCACATGGTGACAGACAAGTGAAGAGAGCTTGTGCAGGGAAACTTCTCTTTTTAAAACCATCAGATCTTGTGAGACTTATTCACTATCACGAGAGGAGCATGGAAAAGGTCTGCTCCCATGATTCAATTACCTCCCCCAAGTCCCTTCCATAACATGAGAATTAAAAATGAGATTTGGGTGGGGACACAGGCAAACTTTATCAGAGACCATGGTTGACATTTTGGGGTTGAACTCTCCAAAGACTACCAGGGAAGAAGCTACAACTTGGTTCCATCTAAGCACACCACTGCAATCTGAGTGGACACTCACAGAAGCACATTTGGGTACCAATGTCCTCAGAGGATACATTCTATGCTGCAATGACTCTCACTGCTTATGGGCAGTTTGAGAAAACAGAACAGAAAAACACTAACTTGACTATTTCTCTAAAATAGCCTTGCAAGTAAGCTTGTTTATTTTTCTCTGTATTGTTTACTACCTAAAATCTTCTGAAATCTCATACTTCTGATGATTTATTTAAAAACTCAATTTTTTAGAGATCTACTTTCTTTACCCCTTGCCTGACACATTTTTTTCTTTGTGTAAATCAGATGCTGCTTGCCTGACTCCTTCCTAGTACAGGCCTGCCAACTGGGGCTGAGAGAAAATTGCAAGCCTTGCAGATTGAGAGGCTGCAGAGCTTGACAGACCCAACCCCAGAGGGGTCTTTTGGCATCTAATAAATGTCTTATGAGATCCAGGCTCACATTTAGGCAAATCAGACATGTCTATTTTTATTTCTAGGCCTTTCCCCAGTGGAACTTGCAAAGCCAAGCCATGGTTACATGCAAACTAGGGATGTAGATCCAGTAAATGAGAACCTACAAATTGAAAAAAAAATGTTTAAATTTAGATTCAGATTGAAAATAGCTGAAGGACTTTATATTTGAGATATCCTGAGCCACTCCATTGAGCAACATTATTATTTCGCTCTGGCCCGTTTTTGTTACGGAATCTATAATCTATAAATGTAGATACCAATCAATGAAATATTTGGAAAGAAGAGTTTAGTTATTTGAACAATTAAAGTGATCGGTGGCACTTGGGATGTGCATTTGAAAACACTGCAGCATCCCAGCATCCCCAGACACTTAGTTGGGTATTCTCCAAGCAAGCCTGTAAAATCTCTCCTCCAGCCTTTCCCTAGATATCACATCCTCACCAAAACCAATATTTCTTTGAGCCAGTTCCTGTAGTAAGTAATGTCTACATAGTTCTCCTTGATGACACTTTCCACTGATGCAGTAGATACTGCATGAGGTAGATGCAACGAGGGCGGTTCTAATCTCTAGTTGGCTTAAATCCCTGTGACATTATTGGTAAAGCAAGAAAACAAAAACCTTTCCCTATTGCTAAAATGGGGTTTCTCAATTGTGTTTTCCCCCAGAACTGTATGCATTAGAATTTCTTTGGGAATGCTTATTAAATGTAGACTCCTGTGTCTTGCCAGACACACCATATATCTCCAAGGTATGGAGATCTGGAACTACATATTTAGAAAGCACTCTAGGCAGTTTTGTCAGGCACAGGTGTTTAAGAACAATTGCTAAGGATTAGGTATGAAGCTACCCTATTTTCTCTCTAAGATTGCTTAGTAGTGAGTTGTTTGTCCATCAAAGTTGTCCTTAAAGGTATATGTGGGGGTGGAGAAATGTTTGGGGGCTGATTTTAGGGAAGGAGCAAGAACATTTGATGAAATAAGAGAAAACTCAAGGTCTCTCTTTCATGATATCCTCAGGCCTTCAACTGATTGGATAAGGCCCACCCACATTATGGAGGACAATCTACTCAAAGTCCACTGATTTAAATGTTAATTTAATTGAAAACATTTTCCAAGTAAAACATAAAATTAAGCATCAATGAAGTTATGATGGAGGAACCTTGAATTTTGTCCTATTTTATCAAACTTTCTTGTTCCTTCCCTGCCACCAACCTCTGCATGTTCTTACACCTACACACACCCTTGAACATACCTTTAAGGGCAACTTTGATGGGGAAAGAATTCATTACAAGACAATCTGAAAGAGAAAAGAGGGTAGATTTGTATTTTTGCATTATTAATGGTCTCAAGCACTGATGCCTGACAAAATTGCTGAGGATAACTTGTTATTTATAAAAGAATTATATTCATTTTAGGTGAAAAACAGAATAGAGTTTATTGATTGTATGTGTTGTATATATGCTAGGAAATATCAGGATTATCTGCACACATACAGTACATTAATATTCATTTTATTCACATATGCATTACTTTTAAGTTCAGTACTTATCCTATGTGAACATTAGGTAGGTGTTCAATAAATAATTTGTGAGTGAATGTATGCTGTTTGTTATGTTTGTCATTTATTTGATGTTGAGTGGTCAATCATAAATATAATCT
Source organism: Plecturocebus donacophilus (assembly GCA_004027715.1). Lineage (NCBI taxonomy): Eukaryota > Metazoa > Chordata > Mammalia > Primates > Pitheciidae > Plecturocebus > Plecturocebus donacophilus. The sequence goes on from PVKP010010216.1 coordinate 29,781, forward strand.
CCAAATATGTTGCTGAATATAGGATATAGTATAAAGAAAGGGACTCAAAGTTTGGAAACAAATGATTGTGGTTAATATGAAACAAGATAGCTTTTAAAAGCACAAAGCACAGTGCTGTGTGCATAATCAGTAAAAAAAGCAAGTTTGGTTAAAAAAAAAAAGATTATCATTGCAACATATACTGTTAAAATGTATCTTGTAGAAGGCAGAGAACTTAGACTATGATGAGCTGATCAAAACTTATGTGAATTCTAGGGCTCTTCTGCCAGATATACAGATGGCTTGAGGCACACTGGCCTTAGTAAGTGTAAGGAAGAAAGACAGATAACCCCAAAGAACTCAGTTTTCATCACTTTTGGGTACATACAGATGACAAATGTAACAAACACACAAGTACTGTGGAAAACATGTAACTTTAGAGACTATCTACATAGGTAATTTTTCGTTTTAACTGTTTACCCTAGGTAACAGACAAATCCTCCACTGAAACATTTTTTTTTTTCACTGATTCTTGGATAAAGGCCAAAGTAGAAAAACTTTTTAGTAAAGTTATATAGACAAATTGATAACCAGCATCGAAAAATAATGTTCAAAGAACCTAGGCAATTTAATTTGCTGCCTGTTAAGCCTCAGTTTATATCTGTAAAAATGGAAAGAATAACACTCAAAGAGATTTTGTAACTATTCAGTAAGAAAATGTATATAAAGTGTTTAGCACAAAATAAATGCTCAACAAATAGGAGCCATTTATGTTAAATAGAATAATATGAACTAACTAGTAATCAGAAATAAGTTATTAAAATATAGTCCTGAAAGTAAGAATTGACGGGAGTTGGGTCTAAATTAATTGGATTTCTTTTGACAACACTGCAGATATTTCTATTGCAGCATGTGAGACTACTTACTGCCCCTTCTTCCTGCTGGTACACAATATTTTAAATGATGTAGTAGCTTTTAAATATGGTTCAGGGAAATCTGTGAATACTTGGTCATCTTTCTCAAGTTACTGTAATAGTACCCATAAACCCCTCAAGCCAGCAGTGTTCTCTGATCTGAGGAAATTGCTTTAGTGAGTCATGGATAAATTCTCAACAGTAAGCCGCAACAGAAATTTTGATCGATATCTTTTATGGGAAAAATTGCACTTCTGGATAATGAATCTTTTCCTCATAGATACATAGTTTGGAACAAAATTTCAGGCCATGCTTAGAATTACACAATTGCTGTGAATCAAACTGGCAGAAATGAAGAAGTGAGTAGAGTTTTATTTCTTTACTTGTTTTAAATCTGTTGTCTTTGCAAATAAATCATTAAAATATAAGAATGAGGGAAAATACCTTAAGATTTTAGAAATTATATACACTTGTTTATAATGGTTTAAATAGGTTTAATTCAATTAAATGAATCCATGTATTGTTTTGCATTGGCTAATATATAATAATAAGACACAATTCTCGTTCTCAAGGAGCTAGTAACATAGCACAGGAAATGAATAATAGCACAAACAATACCTCTGTAACAAATCAAATGAGATGTGCAAAGCACCATATGTGAAAAAAAAAACATTATGGTGCTGGAGATGAGGGACCCATGAATTGAACCTCTGTCCCCTCCTCAAAGCACACTAAAATGACAGTAAAGGGGGACTAGTTTTTAAAGTATGAACCAATCAGTTTATTCAAAGGATTTGCACAAGTTTTCAGTTTTTCAATACAGATCTGCAGACTATAATTTGTAGAGGAAATAGTTCCCCTTCCCCCTCTTCTTGGTTTCTTTGGTAGCAAAAATTAAATCTGGTTGCATCAAAAATAATAAAGTATGAATTAAAAAGGACAAAGGGAATGGAAAGAAATCAATAATAAAGATTTGGAAGCTGTCAAAGTAGGTGAATAAATGATCTGAGATAAAGAGTGAAAAGTAATTTGAGTTAAATGGCAGAATTCTTGGCACCAAGTACACGGGTGAATTTGGGGATACAAACTGAAGAATTAATGGAAAGTTTGTTTAGAAGGAAGCTGGTCCCCTCTATTATTTTAAAATTGTACTTTAAGTTCTGGGGTACATGTGCAGATCTTGCAGGATTGTTGCATAGGTACATACATGCCTTGGTGGTTTGCTGCCTCTATGCTTCCGTCACCCACATCAGACATTTCTCCCAGTGTTATCCCTCCCAAACCTCCTCACCCCCTGGCTGTCCCTTCCCTAGCCCCCCAACCCCCAACCGACCCCAGTGTGTGATGTTCCCCTCCCTGTGCCCATATGTTCTCATTGCTCAACACCTGCCTATGAGTGAGAATATGTGTTGTTTGGTTTTCTGTTCTTGTGACAGTTTGCTGAGGATAGGACATGAACTCGTCCTTTTTCATGGCTGCATAGTATTCCATGGTGTATATGTGCCACATTTTCCCTGTCCAGTCTATCATTGATGGGCATTTGGGTTGGTTCCAGGTCTTTGCTATTGTAAACAGTGCTGCAATGAACATATGTGTGCATGTGTCTGTATAATAGAACAATATATAATCCTTTGGGTATATACTCAGTAATGGGATTGCTGGGTCAAATGGAATTTCTATTTCTAGGTCCTTGAGGAATTGCCACACTGTCTTCCACAATGGTTGAACTAATTTACACTCCCACCAACAGTGTAAAAGTGTTCCTATTTCTCCACATCCTCTCCAGCATCTGTTGTCTACAGATGTTTTAATAATCACCATTCTAACTGGCATGAGACAGTATCTCAATATGGTTTTGATTTGCATTTCTCTAATGACCAGTGATGTTGGGCATTTTTCATATGTTTTTTGGCCTCATAAATGTCTTCTTTTGAAAAGTGTCTGTTCGTATCCTTTGCCCACTTTTGAATGGGTTTGTTTGTTTCTTGCAAATCTGCTTTAGTTCTGGATATTAGCCCTTTGTCAGATGGGTAGATTGCAAAAATATTCTTCCCGTTCTGTTCGTTGCTGGTTAACTCTAATGATTGTTTCCTTTGCTGTGCAGAAACTCTTAAGTATAATTAGATCCCATTTGGTCCCCTCTATTCTTTCCTGTATTGCATTCCCTTCTCTTAACCATACAAAAGAACAGAGATTTATTCTCTGAAGATGGTAAAACAGAGGGTCTTTGGAATGGGGAGTGGCAGGCAGAGAACTGATCGCAAGATTACTAGTTGAAAGCAGGGCCATTAAGTGAAAATTTACTCTGTATCTGAGACATTCAGCCTTCTTTTTCCTCTCATTTACTATAATGCTGTTAGGCAGGCTTATATTATTCCGGTAAAAACTGGAAATTATTTCCTGGGGAATATTACCACAAAAAGAAAAATTTTGAAGTCATTTATGTCATCAGCTGTTTTCCCCAAAATCTCATCTGGCCCTCTGGAATTATCCTTTACTCAGGCTCCTCACTGACTGTCTCACCTATTCACTCAAGGTTTCCAAACTGGCCATTTCGGGGGCCATTCTGAAATATCAGCTGACCCAGTACTTTGGGAGGCTGAGACAGGCAGATCAGTTGAGGCCAGGAGTTCAAGACCAGCTTGACCAGTATGGCTGAAACCCTGTCTCTACTAAAAAACCAAAATTACCCAGGTGTGGTGGTGCACACCTGTAGTCCCAACTACTCAGGTGACTGAGACACGATAATCAGTTGAACTTGGGAAGCAGAGGTTGCAGTGAATGGAGATTGCACCACTGTATTCCAGCCTGGGCAACAGAGTGAGATGCTGTCTCAAAAATAAATAAATAAATAAATAAATCAGCTGACACCCCAGGATTATCACAAATTTGAACAAAAGTTCTGATCTTGAAGATAGAGACGAAAATGAAAACTAGGAGAAACAGATTATGCATGGGGAAGAAAGCCTCAAAGAAATAAATCATTAATATCTTCTGAGAGGCAAAAGAAGAGATTGCATCTATGAAGTAGGAATAAGTACTATGTTCAAAAAAGAACTATTGAAAACTAAAAATAGAGCAAAAATGAAAAAGTGCAAAGAATGGTCAGAAGTAAAATTAAGAAAATCTCCCAGAATACAGAGGAGAAAGACAGTCCAAGCAGTTTAACATCCAAATAGTAGAAAATTTAAATAGAGAAAGCAGAAAGTGAAGGGGAACAATTAAAGTATATATACATACGTATATATTTGTGTGTGTATATATATATATATATATATATTTAAATTTCATTATTAAAAGACATAAGTTTTCACATACAAGTAGCTTTCTGAGTACTCATCTAAATGGATGAATATAGATCCACACCAAACCACATCGTTGTGAAATAGCAGAACACTGGAGACAAGGAAAAGAATCTTCCAGAGAGTAAGAAAAATAAGTAGGAGGAGGGAAAGTATATTCATACAAAAGATTAAGAATAAAAATGTCTTTGACAATAGCAAAGCTAAAGACTGGAAGATATTGCTTCTTAACCTTGGATTGTATACTCATACATGCTGTCAATCGAATGTGAGAGTGGAATAAAAATGTCTCAAAAAATTTACATTTTAAACATTTTTTTCTCAGGATGCTACTTTAGGCAAAAGAAGTTATAGCTAGAAAGAAGAAACATAGGGTCTGGAAAACAGAGATCCAACCCAAAAGTTAGGAAAAGGGAATCACCAAGATGATGGCAAAATGAGAGCTTACTATGACAGTAGTGCAGTTGGGCAGGAGCGGAGGGGACAATCTTCACAGAGCAGGCCTGAAGTTCCAGTGAGAGATGTCACTTAGGTGAGGTTGAAACGTGCTTGAATGTATTGAGAAGTTACAACAAGAAAGGATTTGTGGTTGAATTCCTGATATAAAATTAAGCAAATGAGACTCCAGGGGAAACTGTTGAGTAGAGAAAGGAAAGACATCATATTATGCTGCATGAATCAATAAGGGAAAACATTTACTTAGTCATAATAACATAAACACTGATCCAACTAAAATTACAGCATATTTATGGTTGAAGAATGAAGACTGTGAAGTATGTGGTGAAAGACAGAAAGCCGAAGCTTTGTCTTCTAATGTGAGAAATCAATAGTTAACACCTCAAATTTAAAACTCAAGCAGTAGCAATATACACGTGCTATTTAGAAGTACGATGTATGCCAAAAGAATAATTTAAAAGAGAAGAAATTGTTTGGCACTGTATATCAGGAAATGGAAGTGGGAGAGTCTAAAATTAGATGGGACTGAGAGATACAGCAGCAGCAGTGAAGAAAGAATAGGTAGGACTAGATGAGAGAGATGTGGTAAAATTAAATGAATAGGACTGGGCAATTGGTGGATAAAGAAAGTAGGAAAAAGATGACAGGGGTTTCACCCAGAGTAGCTGAGAGCACAGTGAAGTCACTAACAGAATTAAGAAATCCAGAGAAGACATGTGAGGCAGATGAAGAGAGACAATGGAATACAGTAGAAATATAATGGTTCGGAGCGTAATGATCCAGCTTCCAGGCCTGATTCTGCTACCTTATTGATATGGCCTTGAGCAGACCACCTCACCTCTGTGAGCTGCAGTGTCCTTACCTGTAGAGCAGGGGACTCAGAGGAGCACAGTGGTGGAGAACACAGGCTCTGGAACTAGATTTCCCAGGTGCAATATCAGCCAACGTCATTCTCTGACCCTACTTACTAGCCATATATGTGGTTTAGACCATTCATCTAATTTTTGTGTGCCTCATTTTCTTCACCTGTAAAATGAGGATGATAGTATCCTATATATCATCATATATTGTTGGGAGAATTAAATGAGAATGAATGGTATTGTTTAACAATAGAAAATAAATAACAACTAATAATATAAAATGAAATACTTGATCAAGCACACATGGACTAAACTTGAAAAATAAGACAGAGGCTGATATGGTTTGGCTGTGTTCTCACACAAATCTCATCTTGAATTATAGTTCCCATAATCCCCACATGTAGTGGGAGGGACTCAGTGGGAGGTAATTGAATCACGTGGGCAGCTTTCCTCATGCTATTCTCATGATAGTGAATACATTCTCATGAGATCTGATGGTTTTATAAGAGGCTTCCCCATTTGCCTGGCTCTCATCCTTCTCCTTCCTTCCACCATGTGAAGAAAGATGTGTTTGCTTCCCCTTCCACCATGATTATGTTTCTTGAGACCTCCCCAGGCTTATGGAACTGTGAGTCATTTAAACCTCTTTTCTTTGTAATCTTTATAATTTACCCATTCTCAAATAGTTCTTTATAGCTGTGTGAGAATGGACTTATACAGAGGCCATGTGAAAGAATTAGTAGAATTTCTTTAGGTAAACACTAGGTGCCACAAACAGATCATGACAAAAACGTGAGCCTTGCACCTGAACAAATCAGGGTTTGAGTCTTGATTCTCAAGCCATGTAAACTGGAGAAATTTGTATCTCCTACCTAAACCCATTTTTCCTTAGCTAGAAAACCCACAACAGTTCTATATTAATTAAAGAACTTAATATACACAATGTGCTCAACACAGTGCATATTATAGAATAGAAAGTTGAATGTTCCATTGACTAGAGATGGTTTACACACATAATTGGTATTGCCTGTGACCATGACCCTGTGTATACCTGGAGGTAAGCCATGTCCATGCCATCTGAAAGGTGAGCTGTTTCCTTCCAGGGCTCAGTCTCTTTCCTAGGTTTTATCTCCTATCAGTCAGATTTTCATCTCTCTTAGAGTCCCTCTGCAGCATAACTTTCTAATAAGTATCCTTAATCAATGTCTACTCTGTGAGGTGAACTAATGACCTAGTTCACAGAGCCATGACCTGTTCAATGTAATATTTATAAAGTGGGCATAATATTTTGCATCTGCATACTGGGTTAATGCCAGTGCTATCTTTACACTCTTGGGAGCATGGTCAGATTTGAGAGTCCTTTGATTTGTTTGATACAATAATGAAGGAAATTCAAATTCTGGAGAAAATGATAAGCTGACTTTCTATGGTTATATCCAGTAACTAAAAGAGTCCAGAAAACAGTCAGTTTTAATAGTCAAGATATGACATCACCAGGGGTTGGTGTCAAAATTAAGAGGGTAAAAGTAGGAGCTCAATACATTTGTGTCATTGAATGTCCAGTCTCTTTACAACCCAAAACATTGGTCTGTATACTGGAAAAAAGAAAAAAAAATGTTTAAATGACAACAAAATGAAACATAGTCCCTGGGTTAGGTTGACAGGCATAACTAACCACAAGTTAGGATCTGACATTAATTAGTATTATGATAGAATCATGATCTCATTGTAATCATAATCTTTTCTATTAGAGTATTTTGTGCTTCTTCAAAAAATATAATATTTTTACATTTTGAAAAATAGGTATGCAATGAATCTAATGCAACTCACAGAATACCTATTATGCCCCCCAAAGTATCTGTGTAAGCATAACTTTGGGCTTTGAAATTGTGTCTTTGTAGAAATGGAAAGAAAAAATGGAAAATCCTTCATGTCCTACAGGATGTCACATAAAACAAAACAAACTTAGAGGAGGAGAGATGCAGATAAAGAGAGGTACTTAAAATTGCGTCATTGTCCACCTAAAACTAAATTCTGCATTTGTCTGTTTCTGGTAAACCACAGTATGATATAAAGGTGTGGGACTTATGCTCCATTTTATGCTCTAAGTTTCACTCTACTGGTAGGAATTCAGCTGATTCTAGATAAACTGATTAGGGTTAAAGCAATTCTCAGTACTTATTAATGATTCTTAAGATTTTATATGTGGAAGAGACGTGGCCCAGTCAAAGCTAGTCAATAGGATCAGAGTGGCCTCCAGTGTTAGGCAATATTTTATGTATAATGCAAAGTTTTCCACAGTAAAAAATGCATTACTTAGATTCAGCAAGACATGTGAGGCAAGGGGAAGGAGCGTAGCATTGGCGAGGAAGAGAATTCATTTGTGACTAAGGCCAACACTTAAACTATCAGTTCCCTTATGTGTAAAATGAGGATAATATTACTCTGTGGAGCTATTGTGAAGCCTCTGTGATTAAACATATAAAATATACCCAACCCAGAGTCTCGCATATAGTTAGAACTCAATGAATTTTAGTTATTTTGTTTATCTCTGAGTGGAAAAGTGAAACTGGTCCTGGATAAAAGGCTACAAAACTGATTTTGTCAGCCTGAAAGCAGAGAAGGGCTTACCCCTGTACACATCAGCTCTTTTCCATTCTATTATGGCCAGAGAGGTGAGCATCCATTGGCCCTGCTAGCTTTAATCTCCACAACTGTTTTAGCAGGGGAGAACTGAGAAAGGCAGTCTTGGTAAAATGCCAGACGCTCTTGGATGCTCAATTGATATTAATTAATCCTCAGTAGCAGAATTTTGGCAACAGCTCTTGACTCGTGTGACCTTTCATGCTAGATGGAATTACACTCAGATGATTCCTTTTCTCAGCCAAAGCCCTTTAGAACCTTCTTAGACTGTTGGCAGAATTCCATGAGCACTACAATTTCCTGAGAATTCTGCAGTTGGCACCTTAAATGTGTTAGTGCTAAATAAATAGAAGGTGAGACATTATATATCCAATTTTGGTGATAGAAGATATCCAAATAAATGTTATAAAGATACAAAAATTCTCTGCTGGGCTCTGGTGATGAACAGGAGGATAGATTTATAAAAGTCTCCAGCCTCCTGCCACCAATCATTCCCAAGGCCTGTGGTTATTCAGCATGGCCACTCACCATGACAAGGGATATTGCTGGCAAAACAACTGCTTGTCTCAGAGGATAAGTAGCTTAAATTTAGTGCCTTGGGTAGCATCAGATTTACATTAGTTTTTAGTCCCCCCTCACTTTTTCTCCTGCTGTTTATGAAAAGGTTTCTTATGTGATTTTATTCTGTATTTCAAATGAAGGCAGCAGGAGTTAGTTGCAAAGCTGAAACAGGAACTGACACTTCTCGCCCTAACTGGGCCTCTTTGTGCTGAGATGATAGTGCCCACGCACTCACTGTGGCTGTGGACTCCCACCAGGAATTAGCACAAGCTGTTCTAATCATCTTTTACATCACTATAACTGCATTTTCTTGTAAATGGTGTTTAAGGTAATGTAAAAATCTACTGTGAAGATGATTCTCAGGAACTTGGTAATAATAATATTAATTTTATAATTAGAGATGCTGTTACTACTGTTAATGCTATTTGTTGCCTGGAACTACAGCACTTATCATAATATGTTAAAATGGTAAATTTACTTTTCTCTCTCTTCCACCATATTTTAAGATTTTTTTTTCATTGTATCCTGAGCACCTGGAATTCTGACTGGTACAGAATAAACTGTTCAATAAATATTTGCTGCATGAGTGAAGGATGAGGTATTGGAGCACAAATGATGGTACTGTAGCCAAAACTTTACAGAGTTAACCTGATGAAAATGAGTATTTTTCACATGTTCTACCCACCTCCAACCTGTTCTTGGCTAACTCCAATTTATCCTTTAGATAAATGAGTTTCTCAGGGAAGCCTTCTTTCATGCTCTTCATCTTGTTGGTAAACATTATGAGTACAAAGACCATGGTAATATTTGTTTAACATAGTATTCTCAGCACTCAATAGAGAATCTGGCATGTTTTAGACACACAAAAAATATTTGTGAAATAATACTCCATGTTCTGATTTCTCCTCTTTTCCACCCATGCTATCAAATTGTCTTACATTCATCATAATTTCATTTAGACCATGTCAATTATCTTGTTGTTGGACTTCCCACCGTCACTTTCTCCCTGCTATAATTGATAGTAGACACAGCTGCCAAAATAATTTTCATCAAGCTTTGCTCAGGCTAATACTTTCTGTCCTCAAATTGCTTTTAAATTACAGTGATTTATTTATTAAGTTAAAAACAAGAACTTTAAAATTTTAAACCAGTTGTTCCCCGTTTTCTTTTGAAATCTCATTCTTCTGTAAAAGTTTTTTGTACTATAGCCATGGTCTGAATGTATGTGATCCTCTAAAATTTATATGTCGGAACATAATTCCCAATATGACAGAATTTGAAGTGATTAGGCCGTGAGGATAGAGCCCTCATGAATGTAAGATTAATGCCCTTACAAAATAGACTTGAGAGAGACTGCTCTTTTCACAAGTGAGGCTAATCGAAGGTGCTATCTATGAGGAATGGACCCTCACCAGACACTGAATCTCCTAGCACCTTGGTCATAAGCTTTCTAGCCTCCAGAATTGTGAGCAGTAGTTCTGTTGTTTATAAATTACCTAGGCTAGTATTTTGTTACAGCAGCCCAAACGGATTAAGACAGCCATTGTGCTTTGTCTTTGAATTTATCTCTCCTTCTGTCTAGCTATACCCAGCTTCTCCTGTGTTTCCTTCAGTTGTGAAGTTACAGGTCTGCAAACCCATGTTTATATTTCACATACCATGTGCCTACATGAGTGAAAAAGACCCAGGAATGTTTTAGCTCCATGAAAGACAAACTCTCAATATAAAACAACAAATTGCATGAGGAATGGACCAGAGACAGAAAGAGTTTTGAAATTATTGTATAATATGAATGAAACCATAAAATAAGTATATGCATTAGACTGTTCTCATGCTGCTATAAAGACATACCTGAGACTGGGTAATTTATAAAGAAAAGAGGTTTAATGGACTCACAGTTCCACATGTCTGGGAGGCATCACAATCATGGTGGAGGGTGAAGAGGAAGCAAGACACATCTTGTGGTGGCAGGCAAGAAAGCATGTGCAGGGGAACTGCCTTTTGTAAAACCATCACATTTCAGGAGACTCATTCACTGTCATGAGAACAGCATGGGAAAGACTCGCCCCCATGATTCAATTACCTCCCACGATATGTGGGAATTATAGGAGCTACAATTCAAGATGAGATTTTGGTGGTGACACAGTCAAACCATATCAGTATATTTAAGCTGATTATAAAATAAAGGACTTCCTGTGACTCCAGCAAGGAAGAGGGAGATAAGGAGAAAGCAGGGATTGGGGGCCCCTATCATGCGTTATCACTGCTGCCTTGCTGATTCTCTGAGCTGGAATGGAGAGATATAGAGGAGTGAGGCTTGGAAATGAGTGGCAGCACCTTAATGGGGGTGGTAGTTGGGTGATGGCAGATAAGAATAAACTCAGCAATGTCAGCAGCAGCATCCCTTGGCTGTTGGAAGTGAAGGAGCCAGAGCCTGGTGAGAATTAAAACAAAAATCGGAGGCCAGTGCTTAAAGTCTGAAGAAATCTGTCAGTCAAAATATTTTACTAGAGCTTGAATGCTACTCAAAATATGTGGTGATATTTGTGGTCTATTATATTTCTTAAAATTTTATTTTTTTTAATTTTTGACTTTTTTGAGTACGATGGTTTGCCTTGAAAAACAGCTACTGTTTCTTGGAGAATAGAAGATGGAGAAGTAGGTATCATTTTTACACTTGTAAAAAGTTACCTTTTTTACAAAAGGTAGGTATCATAGATAATTTAATTGGTATAATTATATCATTCACATTTAAAGTGAATATTGATATAGCTGGTTTAGTATAGGTCATATTTGCAACTGTTTTCTGTTAGGTGCTCTGCTCTTCGTTTGTTCATCTTCCACTCTTTTCCCTTAATCTCCAGTTTTAATTTAGCATTTTAAGATTCTATTTTTCTCCTGTCTTAGCATATAAGTTATAAATTTACAACAAATCTAAGTCCACTTTGAATTAAAACTATAACATTTTATGAGTGATGCATGTACTTTCCTCCATCCTTTATAATATAGCTGCCATTCATTTCATTTATCTTTAAGCCGTAACCACTGAATATACTGTTGCTACTACTATTTTGAGAAAATTTTTATCTGTTAGATTAATTAAGAATAAAAATACTTTATTTGCATTTATTTTTATCTGATACTTTTCCTTTCTTTATGTAGATACAAATTTGACTTATGTAATTTTTCTTCTTTCTGAAGAACTTTTAAGATTTCTTGTAAGGTAGGTATACTATTGACAAATTTTCTCAATTTTTGCTTCTCTGAGAAAGTTATTTTTTCTTTACTTTTGAAATGTAATTTTGTAGATTCAGTATTCTAGACTAATAATTTTTTCTTTCAATACATTAAATATTTCACTCCACTCTTTTCTTGCTTGCATTATTTCTGAAGATAAATCTGAATATAATTCTTACATTTATTCCTTTAATGATTAGGTAATTTTCTTCTTTGGGTTCTTATCTAACTTGTTTCTTGATCTTTCGTTTTTGAATTTGAATATGATATGCTTAGATGTAGATATTTTTGTATTTACCCTGCCTAGTGTTCTCTGAACTTTCTGGATTTTTAGTTTTGTGCCTGCCATAAATTTCAGAAAATTATTAGCCATTATTAAACTAGAGAATTTAAACAACAGAAAAATACCTTAAACTATAGAGAAAAGATAGCTTATATATAAATAGTGACAACTAGAGAGCAACTTTTCTTGTATGAAATAGGTACTTGAATATAATGAAATTGTATCTGTAAATTACTAATGGAAGGAATGTTTCATTGGAATTTTGTAACCAGCCAAACTATGATTAAAGAGTGAGGCCACAGTATTTTCAGAGAAAGATTGAGAAGCTCTACCATTCCTAACACTTTTTAAGAAGGGCTCCTAAAGGATAGAGTTTAGTAAGGAAAAAAATGAATCCAGAAGTATTTCTGAATTCTCTAAGAAAGCTGACAGATTTGTTTTTGTTAATATGGTTGATGGTATATCCTGAAGAATCTCCTAAAATAGAACACAGAAATTCTAAAAATGCATTATAATAATTTAAACATATTCAGTAACGTATAGTTTAGGCATCATAGAAATGATGGTGGTAAGTGATCAGAGATATTTTGGTTGTCCTGGAAGTGTTTGTTAATGAGCTTGGGCTTAATGGATTACTGGAATAAGGCACAAGGTATAGGAGTGAGTTGAAAATGTTACTGTTATATACAGCTAAGAATCTTTTGGTTCGTGGAATTAATGTTCCAGATTTTTCATCCTTCCCTATATCCATACCCTTTGATATGGGATTTTGTGGTTTCTCAAAATAGAAGTGGAATATATTTCCATGGCCCATTGGATATGTGACTTTGGCCAATAGAATATAGACAATAATAAAGATATGCCCATTTCTTATGCCAAATCTTAAGAGACACTGTGTGTTTCCACCTACCATTTTGTGCTTCTGTCATTGCCAGAAGATTATGCCCTGTGCAGTCTGTTGGTCCAGAAAAATGAGAGCAACGTGGAACACACTTAAATCAATCCCACAGTCAGGAGCCAAGTCTAGCTGAATTTGGAAGAGCCATTCAAGCAGTCCTACAAATGTGTGAACTATATAAAAGATTGTTGTTTGAAGACATTGAGTTAGGGGTAATCTTTTTGAAGCATTATTACTGTAAAAGCTAACTGAAACCAAAGGGCTAGAATCTCAGATTAAGGTAAAAGAGAGCATTGTTTTTTGGTAGATGGAGAAAAAAATTTCTAAAATTTAATGCTCAATTATGATGTAATTCTTAGCAAACTAGGAATAGAGGATAACTTTCTATAATTCTGTAAGGGGTACAAAGAGTATCTATAAAATAATAAAAAATAAAACTATAGCACATAAGATACTTAAGGGAGAAAAGTTAGAATCTTTTGTATGGCAATAGATAACACAGAGACAGACTTTCACTATACCACATCTAATCAACATTGAACTATAGGACTGAGTCAAAGGACCTCAAGACCACTCTCAGGCCTGATGATTCACTAGAAGAAATCACAGAACTCAAAAAACTGTGGCATTTATGGTTACTTTATACTACAGACAAAAGGATGGGTTAAAATTAGCAAAGATAAAAAGTAGAAGAGTTGAAGTGCAAGAGAAACTCAATTTCTCCCTAGTAATTCAGTTCAATCACTTCAGCTAATAGGGTATTTCCCCTTTTTGTTTATTGCTTCAGTGGCGTAAGACAGGCCAAATGGCCAGGTGAAAGTCTCAGCTTCAACATTAATTGATTCATTTTTGTGGTCCCAGTGGAACCATTCCCTGCAAACCTGCAGTGCTGATGTTCTGTGGCATATTAGTGGAAAGGTTCACTCCTTGATTCTTGACCATATATTTTGACTATAGGGGAGAAAACACCACGTAATTGTCTCCTGTAAGACGAAGAGGGTGTGGTCTTTCAATTGAAGCTATTTTAACAGGCCAATCCATCTTTCTCTTAGTCCAACCACTTCTGGAAGATAAAGCATACTGTATGACCAGTTAATTCTTTGGGCATAACCGCATTGCCACAGTTCTTTACTGTAGAACAATTTGAAGTAATGCTTTGTAGAATGCCATGATGGTGAAAAGGCATTCTGTGAATTCACAGGTGGTAGCGTTGGCAGAAACATTGTGGACAGGGAAGAAAATCCATCTCCAAAATATTTGTCTATTCCAGTGAGGGTGAATCTCTACCTCTTTATAGTAGAAGATGTCCAGTGTAATCAACATGCCACCAAATGGCTAGCTGCTTCTCCCAAGGAAAGGTGACATATTGAGGGCTCAGTGTTGAGCTCTGTTGTTGAATCTGACATTCAACAGCAATTGTAGCCAGGTCACCTTTGGCAAAAATAAGCCTATGTTGTTAAGACCATGTATAGTGTTTATTTGTTACAGTTTGGCTACATTTTTCCATGGACCTATTAAGCATGCTCTGGAGTATCTGGGGAAAGGAGTGACTGACAGTCACAGAATGTGTTATTTTGTTCACTTAATTAGTGATTGCTTCTTTTGCACCCTTTGGTGAATATTTATTTGAATGGGATACAGCCATTTTTCCTCTTTGAGGCCATTCTGAGTGGTCTATTCACATAACATTTTCCCAGACTTTTTGTTACTGATATTTCAACCCTGTTCTTTCAAAGTCTCTGATTCATCCATTTAAACAATTAGCAACAACTTATGTACCAGTGTAGATCTTTACTTCTGGCTTTCTTTCAATTCAGTGAGGTAGACAACCAAATGTCCCATTGAAGTTCTAGAATTTTTGTTTTTTTTGCAACTGCCCATTAGGTCCAATTCTGTGGTTATCTTTCCCATTTTCAACCAGGATTGAGTTTTTTCTTCCTCAATCTACTGGTAATAAGAAACTATACATGAGGTTATAGGAGTAGATTGAAGGACAGGAGGCAATGAAGAAGTCAGTGTCAAAGGAGATTGATCCACCATTGCCTGAGACCAGTCCTTTAATAATCATTTTTATCTGATGATAGACTGAAGGCTACAGAATTGTTTGATAAAGCATAGACTTGAAGATAAAGTACTTGTAAGAGTCCAGTTAAGAGATTAATATTATAGTAGCAATGATGACACACAACATTGACTGTAGTGTGTGATAGATTCTCTTAGAGTACACTGAGTGCTTACAGAGAGAAAATAACCTTGGCTCAAATCACAGTTTGAAAGCCAAAGAGTTCCACAGCACTCCTAAAAAATTCCTAATTTCTTGAAGTTACAGGGCAGATACTACTGAAAAATCATCTTTCTCTTCTAATTGTGTCTTTTCCCCAGACACCTCCTATTGGCAAAGCCTAGCATCAAATCAACTGGCAAAGAAGTAAAGGAGTTTGCAGAATTTAGATCTAGCACTACAAAGTAAGGAAAAGGCAAGTGGATTTGGCTCTGAGAGCCAATAATACATGGGCTTGAGGCCACCGTATAGCTGGAACAGATAACCAGCTTGAAATTGAAAGAAGTAAATCCAGTTCTAACTGGAAAAAAATCATAGCTTGCCCTGTGATTCATAATAAGAATGTTGCCATTTGTGCAGAAAGGGGTAAAAAAATGTAACTACTTGGCTTGGTAATCATTTTTCTAAGTATAAAAATTATTACTTTAAAATAGTGATACATGTAGATCACCACCAATTTATACAATTTCAGAGATGAAAATTTTTTTTTTCTAGTCCATCTTACCTTTGGCATGTCTGGATTACAGAGCATTTCTATTACTCCACTAAATTCAAGCCAAAATCCTTTATTTTGGGATAATGTGCTCACATGAGAGTAGAATAGGAACTTAAGGAGAGGTTAATTAAGTAAAGTCAATTTTGAAAAATACTTAGCCACAAGCTTGCTGGTTTTTATTGGGCAAATGTACTCCTTGAGCTCTTGGTTTTCTTACCTGCAAAAGTCTTAAGGTCTAGTATGTCACACCTATGAAAGTACCTCATGGATTGTTCTCACTTTATACTGGAAATAGAAGAGATATCTATCAGAATAATATAATCAGAACGACATTTCCAGTTACTTGTTTTACCAGTCAAGAGGTAAAGAAGAGAACAAAACTGTCTTCTAAATAACGCTTGTCACAACCTTTTAATTCTGAGAATATATAGATGCACCAGTGTTTGTGGGTTAGCTCATTAAAAGGCGTTGAAGAATTGGACAGTATTTAGCTCATTAAAAGGTAGAAGCAGTAAAATAAGAAATACCTAATGTAGGTGATGGGGGGATTGATACAGCAAACTACCATGGCATGTATATACCTATGTAACAATCCTGCACGATCTGCACATATATCCCAGAACTTAAAGTATAATAAAAAAAGAAAAAATACTAAATACCTTTTTTTAAAAGATTTAACTGTAACACTTGTGCATTTCTAAGTTTTCAAACTCAGTTATTTTCACATCCATATTCATGATGATATAGTTTATCTATAAATGCTACCCACTAGGTTTATTTTAGATGCTCTTGCTAACACCCTGAGAAGCAGTGAACTTGTAAAGTTGTCTTTACAAATCAGAAATGTAGAAGGAAAGATTTGGGGTTGGGATGGGAAGAAAGTAAGAAAAAAATGGTACTGAAGGAAAACGTCAGATATTAATATTCAAATATCAACAGAAAAAGATTTTAGTGATCAGAAATGAATCAGAAATTTGGAGAAATAAAAATCATAAAATATGCTAGAATGTTTAATTGGCTGTATTAAATTATCCAGTTATTTCAAAGAAGAAGAAAATTTCCAACTGTATTAGAAATACATTTCTCAAAGATTGTTAGAGATGTTTCTCAAAGATTGAGACATATTTCTCAAAGGTTATACCTTAAAAGGATATGTTTGCCTCTTAAAGAAATAGATATGTCTAAGTTCACTGGAAGGATTAATAGTCATGCCTTTTGACCTAGGACTTTAGTTTTGATTAGTTTATTTTCTCTCATTTCTGTTAAAAAAAGAAACATTTTAATAGAATGATAAAAATATTAAAACATGAAAACTAGATTTTGGTGACTTTTAGGGCAATCTCTTTAGACACAACTTAATCAACAGGAAGGCAGGGGCAAAACTATTCTCTTATTAATTTAATTTATATTTTTCATGTCACCATTTTTCAGCTTTTTCTTTTCAAAATGCTGAAGTCTGGGATAGATGTTTGTGTATGTGGAAGAAAGAGGAGAAAGAATCGCTTAAAGTGATCATAATCTGTAAAATAAGTAGTTTCTTTTTGTAATTCAGTAACATTAAAAACATTTTTAAAAGTACATTCAAATATGTCTAAAAGTAACAGTATCAGTTAGCAATTATATCACCAATTTGTTCATTAAATTAGGGAAGTGAGAAATTTGGATTATTATGTTTTATATTGCACTTGACAGAATAGATGGCATGTGTAAACTCTGTGTTTAGTTCTTTTAAGAAGAAAAGTGACTTTTTTAAATGATTAAGAAACAGTCATCACACCAATGTTCATAGTGAAGCTGGTACAATTTTTCCAAAGAACTGAAATTTGAGAAATGTAAGTTTGTCTTCTCTGAGTTCCTTTCTTAGAAAACTGATTGCCAGGCCTCCCGGGTAGATTTGGAGAACTGAGGCTTTCCAGATCACCGCACCAGACAGTGAGATGTACCTGCTGCCTGTTGGCCGACTTGTCTTTCTTACATCTCCTTAATTCCCATTTCCCACTCGTGGTTACAGTGAGATGCTTAACCCGTCATTTGATCACCTGATGCCTGTTGCCTAACTCCTCTTCCTTAACCGTACTGCTTTCCTTCAATGCTCTATGTTAAGAAATCCCCAACTTTAGTCAGGGGAGAGAGACAGATTTGATACTGGTTTCCCATCTCTCTGGCTGACATCACAAATCATGCTGCCTTTCTTCTCTTACAATACTCCTGTTTCAGTTACTGGCTTTCTGTGCAGCAAATTATACGACCTAGGTCAAATACCTTGCATTTGGCAGCAATAGCAGCATTCATTATTCCCAATAACCAAAAGGTGAGACAGCCTAAATGACCATCAACAGGTAAACAAATGACAAAATGTGGTTTATATATACAATGATATATCCAGTCAATAAAAGGAATAAAGTTCTGACACGTAGTATAGCATGGATGATCCTTGCAAACAAGCCTACTGAAATAAGCCAGTCAAAAAAAAGACAAATACTGCATGGTTCCACTTGTATGAGGTACCTAAAGTAGTCAAATTCGTGGAAACAGAAAGTAGAATAGTGGTTCTCAGGGGCTGGGGGGAGGAGGAATAACAAGTTATTGGTTAATGGGGTTTTCTGCTTGGGAAGATTAGAAAGTTCTCGAGATGAATGACGGTGATGGTTGCACAACAATGTGAATGTACTTAATGCCACTGAACTGTACACTTAAAAATAGTTAAAATGGTAAAGTTTATATAATATATATGGTTTTAAATTTTGGCTTTTATTTTAGATACAGGGGATACATATGTAGGATTGTTACATAGGTATATTGGCTCCAGGTAGTAACAGTAGTAAGCAATAAGTAATTTTTCAACCCATGCCCCCCATCCTCCCTCCATTCTCTAGTAGTTCATGGTGTCTATTATTCCCATGTTTATGACCATGTGTGCTCAGTGTTTAGCTACCACTTTTAAGAGAGAACATCTGGTCTTTGGTTTTCTGTTCCTCAGTTAATTCACTTATGATTATGGCCTCCAGCTCTATCCATGTTGCTGCAAATGACCTGATTTTATTATTTCTATGGTTGCAGAGTGTTTCATGATGTATATGCACATTTTCTTTATTCAGTTCACCATTGATGGATACCTAGACTGATTCCATGTCTTTCTACTGTGAATAGTGTGATAATGAACATATGAGTATGTGGTTGTTTTTGGTATGATGATCTATTTTTCTTTAGGTACATGCCCAGTAATGGGATTACTGGCTCTGTTTGAAGTTCTTTGAGAAACTTACAAACTTCTTTTCATAGCAGTTGAACTAATTTACATTCCCACCAACTATATACGCATTTGTTGTTTTTCAACTTTTTAATATAGCTATTCTAACTGATATGAGATGGTATCTCATTGTTGTTTTGATTTGCATTTCTCTGATGATTAGTGATGATGAGCACTTTGCAATCTGTTTGTTGGCTATTCAATGTCCTCTCTGAGAAGTTCTCTGCCCATTTTCTAGTGATTTTTTTTTTCTTGTTGATTTAAGTTCCTAATAGATTCTGGATATTAATAGACCTTGCATAGATTGTAAATATTTTTTCTCATTTTGTAGGTTGTCTGTTTACTCTGTTGTTGGTTAAATTAGCTATGCAGATTAAATTTCAAATTTCAGTTCTTTAATTAGGTCCTTTGCAACAACAAGAAAAATGAAATTGACAAATGGGACCTAATTAATTAAGAACTGAGAAACTAATTCCCCAAAAGCAATTGCAAAAAAAAAAAAAAAAAAAAAAAACAATTGGCAAATGGGACCTAATTAAATGAAAGAACTGAAATTTCTCATGAATTAGTTAGTTTTTCATGGACTAGTTAGTTTCCCAAATTTCAGGCCTTTAGTTTAATTAGGTACCATTTGTCATTGCGTTTTTGTTGTTGTTGTTATTGCAATTGATTTTAGAGAGGTAGCCAAAAATTTTTTGCCAAGACCAATGTCGAGAGCGGTGTTTCCTACGTTTTCACCTAAGGTTTTTCACCTATGAGACCTTACATTTAAGTATTTAATCCATCCCGCTTTAATTTTTGTATATGGCGAAAGGTAAGGATTTAGTTTCATTCTTCTGCATATGTCTAGGCAGCTATCAGCAGCATTTATTTAATAGAGAATCATTTCCCCATTGCTTGTTTTTGTTTACTTCGTTGAAGATCAGATGGTTGTAGATGTGAAACACTATTTCTGGGCTCTCTGTTTTGTTTCATTGGTCTATGTCTCTTTTTGTATTAGTCCCTTGTTTTTATGGTTGCTGTAGCCTTGTAGTATAGTTTGAAGTTGGATAATATGATGCCTCCAGCTTTGTTCTTTTTGCTTAGGATTGCCCATTTGAGCACTTTTTTGGTTTCATATAAATTTTAAATTATTTTTCTAATTCTGTGAAGAATTTCATTGGTAATTTGATAGGGATAGCATTAAATCTGTAAAACACTTTGGTCAGTATGGGCATTTTAATGACATTTTTTATCCAATCCATTAGCATGGCATGTTTTTCCATTTATTTGTGTCATATGTCATTTTTTTCAGTAGTGTTTTGTAGTTCTCCTTATATGGATCTTTCATCTCCCTGATTAGCTATATTCTTAGGTATATTTTGTTTTGCTTGTGGCTATTGTAAAAGGGACTGTGTTCTTGATTTGACTCTCAGCCTGGATATTATCATTGTACAGAAATGCTACTGATTTTTGTACATTGAGTTTGTATCCTGAAATCTTGCTAAAATTGTTTATCAGTTCTGGTAGCCTTTCAGCAGAGTCTTTGGGATTTTCTAAGTATAAGATAATATCAGCAAAGAGAGATAGTTTGACTTATTCTTTTCCTATTTGGACAGTATTTATTTTTTTCCTCTTGTCTAATTGTTATGTCTAGTACTATGATGAACAGGAGTGGTAAGAGTGGGTATTCTTGCCTTGTTCCAGTTCTCAAGGGTAATAGTTCTAGGTTTTGCCTGTTCAGTATGATGTTGGCTGTAAGTCTGTCATAGACAGCTCTTGTTATTTTGAGGTATGTTCCATTGATGTCTGGTTTGTTGAGAGTTTTTAATCATGAAGACATATTGGATTTTACTGAAAGCTTTTCTGCATCTATTGAGATAATCATACGGTTTTTGCTTTTAATTCTGTTTATGTGGTGAAGCATATTTATTGACTTGTACATAGCAAACCAACCTTTCATCCCAGGAATAAAGCTTACTTGATCATGGTGAACTAACTTTTTGATGTGCTGATGGATTTGTTTGCTAGTGTTTTGTTGAGGAATTTTTTAATCTATGTTCCTCAGGGATATTTGCCTGAAGTTTTCTTTCTGTGTTGTGTCTCTGCCAGATTTTGGTATTTAGCTGATGCTGGTTTCAAATAAGGAGTTAGAGAGGAGTTCTCCTCCTCAATTTTTTTGGAGCAGATTCAGTAGGATTGATAGCAGTTATACTTTGTACATCTGGTAGAATTAGGTTGTGAATCCACCTGGTCCATGGCTCTTTTTGGTTGGAAGGTTCTTTATTACTGATTCAATTTCAGAACTTGATATTGGTCTATTCAGAGTTTCAATCTCTTCCTCATTCAATCTAACAAGATTGTGTGTTTCTAGGAATTTATCCATTTTCTCTAGGGTTTCTAATTTGTGTAATGTTGAACAGTAATCTCTGAGGATGTTTTGTATTTCTTAGGGGTCAATTGTAATACCGTTTTTGTCATTTCTGATTGTACTTATTTGGATCTTCTCTCTCTCTCTTTTTTTTTTTTTTTTTTTTTTTTTTTTTTTTTTTTTTTTTTTTTTTTTTTTTTTTTTTTTTTTTTTTTTTTTTTTTTTGTCTTTGTTAATCCAGCTAGCAGTCTATTAGTTCTATTTATATTTCTGGAGAACCTATTTATGACTTCATTGATCTTTTTAATTTAAATTTATTTTTTTCTTTTCATAGTGATGGGGTCTTACTATGTTGCCCAAGCTGGTCTCAAACTCCTAGTTTTAAGTGATTCTCCCACATCAGACACCCAAAGTGCTGGGGTTACAGGCATAAGCCACCACACCCGACCTCATTAATCTTTTGTATGGATTTTCACATCTTAACTTCATTAAGTTTTTCTCTAAGTTTAGTTATTTATTTTCTTATGCTAGCTTTGGGGTTGGTTTGCTCTTTCTTTTTTTTCTAGTTTGTTTAGATTCAATGTGAGATTGTTAATTTGAGATCTTTCTCACTTGCTGAAAATCTTCAGGGATATAAGTTTTCCTCTTAACACTGCTTTGGCTGCATCCTAGGGATTTTGTTAAGTTCTGTCCCTATTTTCATTAATTTCAAAGAATTTTTTGATTTCTGACTTAATATCAATGTTTACAAACAAGTTATTCAAAAGCAAATTGTTTAATTCCTATGTATTTGTATAGTTTTGAGATCTTGATATTGAATTCTATTTTTGTTTACTGTGGTCCACAAGTATGCTTGGTATGATTTCAAATTTTTTAATTTATTGTGATTTTCTCTATGATCAAGCAGGTGG
Source organism: Plecturocebus donacophilus (assembly GCA_004027715.1). Taxonomy (NCBI): domain Eukaryota; kingdom Metazoa; phylum Chordata; class Mammalia; order Primates; family Pitheciidae; genus Plecturocebus; species Plecturocebus donacophilus. Next base: position 52,202 of record PVKP010010216.1, read on the forward strand.
TTGATCTTAGAATACATTCTGTGTGCAGATGAGAATATATATTCTGTGGTTGTTGGGCAGAGTGTTCTGTAGATGTCTGTTAGGTCCAATTAGTCAAATGTTGAGTTTAAATCCAGAATTTGTTAGTTTTCTGCCTTGATGATCTGTCTAATACTGTCAATGGGGTGTTGAAGTATCCCACTATTATTGTATTTTTGGCTAAGCCTTTTTTTTTTTTTTAGATCAAGAAGAACTTGTTTTATGAATCTAGGTATTCAATTGTTTGGTGCATATATATTTAGGATAGTTAAGGCTACTTGTTGGATTGTACCCTTTATAATTATGTAATGCCTTTAATTGTCCTTCTTAATTTGTATTGGTTTAAAGCCTGTTTTTTTTTTCTGATATGAGAATAGCTACTTCTGTTCTCTTTTGTTTACCATTTCCATAGACCTTTATCCTTTTATTTTGAGCCTGTGGCTGTCATTACATGTGAAATGAGTCTCTTGAATAACAGATGGCTGAGTCATTTGTGTTTACCAAGATTGTCACTCTGCATCTTTTAAATGGGATGTTTAGCCCATTTGAGGTTACCATTGATATATGTGATTTTGGTCCTGTCAGTGTGTTGTTAGCTGGCTGTTGTGTAGACTAGATTGTATAGTTGCTTTGTAGTGCCTGTGGGCTATGTGTGTAAATGTATTTTTGTGGTAGCAGGTGTTATTCTTTTGATTTCATGTTTAGCACTCACTTCAGAACCTCTTATAAGGCTGGTCTAGTTGAAATGTATTCCCTCAGCATTTGCTTATCTGAGTAGGATTTTATTTCTTCTTATGAAGCTTAGTTTGGCAGGATATAAAATTCTTGGTTGAAATTTCTTTTCTTTAACAACACTGAAAGTAGGACCCCAGTATCTTTCAGCTTGTAAGGTTTCTGCTGAGAGGTCTGGTAGTAGCCTGATGGAACTCCCTGTACATAACTTGACCTTTCTTTCTAGCTGCCTTTAAGATTTTTTCTTCTGTGTTGACCTCAGTGAGTCTGATGACTATGCACCTTGGGGATTAGTCATCTTTTATAATATCTAGGTGGAGTTCTCTGTATTTCTTGGATTTGCCTGTCAATTTCTTAATAAGATGAGGAAAATTTTCATGAACTATGTATCTTTAAGTATATTTTCCAAGTTGCTTATTCTCTCTCCTTGCTCAGAAATGCTAATGAGTCATAGATTTGATCTCTTTACATAATCTCATATTTCTCAGAGGTTTTGTTCATTTTTATTAACTCATTTCTCTTTTTGTCTGACTGAGTTGATTTAAAGCACCAGTCTTCAAGCTCTAGGTTCTTTCTTCAGCAAGGTCTATTCTGCTGTTAATATTTCCAGTTGTATTATGAAATTCTCGAGTGAGTTTTTCAGCTCTAGAAGTTCAGTTTGGTTCTTTCTTAAGGTTGCTATTTTGCAGCCTGGGAAACATAAAAAAACCCTTTCTCTACAAAAAATACAAAAAATTAGCCAGGTGCGGTCATGTGTACCTGCAGTCTAGCTACTCTGGAGGGTGAGATCACCTGAGCCCAGCAGGTTGAGGCTGCAGTGAGCCATGACTGTGTGACTGCACTCCAGCCTGGGTGACAGAGTGAGACCCTGTCTCAAAGAAAAAATTTAAAAAATGATGACTATTTTGTCTTTTAGCTCTTGGATCATCTTACTGGATTCTGTGGATTCCTTTGATTGTGTTACAACTTTCTCCTGAATCTTGGTGACTTTCCTTGCCATCCAACTTTTGAAATCTATGCCTGCCATTTCAGTCATTTTAGATTGGTTAAGAACCATGGCTGGGGAGCTAGTGGACTCATCTGGAGGTAAGGGGACTCATTTGGAGATAAGGGAATGCTTTATAGATTGCCTGAAATTTCTCGTGCTGATTCTTTCTCATCTGGGAGAATTGGTGTTCTATTAACTGTGGTTTAAGTTGAGTACCTTAAATTGGCTTCATTTATGGATGCCTCTAGATGGCCAGGGCTCTGTAAAGGATCTTTATATGTGGGTCAATTCTTGCCTTGGATCCACAGGTGTATACATTAGCTAGATAAATTTTTGGTGTTGTAGCTCGGGCTGGAATCCAGTAGATGGCACTTAAGAATAATGGCCAGTAGCTAAGCTAATACCCAGTCACGTGGCTCCTTTGTACTACCTTGTATTCGTAGACTTTCTCTGTGGTGGCAAGGGAGAGAAACAACTCCCTCACCACATCTACTCCTGGGCATTGGGGGAGCCCCTCTGATGGCTGGTGCTGCATCCACATTTTTTTTTGTTAGGTGCTCCATGTGGGAGGGCTCCCTTGGGCAGAGGCTGTGATAGGGAGATATGAACATGCTCTCTGAAATGGCCTTGAGGAGGGACGCGCACACTCTTCCCTCACTGTCCCAGAAATCCATGCGTCTCACTCTTCTCAGTGTTCTGAGGATGGGGGCTCCTCCTCCACTTGAGTGCCAGCCACAGAGCTTGGCTTTGTACTCTTGAGCTGCCTGCTACAGCCGTGGTGGCACTGGGATGTTGGCTTGGGTCTGGGTTCTAGTGGTGATGAGAGATCCAGTGTGCTCCAGCATCCCCAGGAAAGTACTCAGGTGCAGCAACTCACTGAGGGTGTGCACCCACTCCTACAGGGAAGCTAGGCATAGACCCTATGAGGGAAGAGCAGGCAGAAGAGGTTGCAGAGCAGATGCCCTCAGTCCTGTGGTGAAGCTGGACCCCCTCTCTCTTGGCTTAGAGATCAGCTGGGGACTGCACCTCCTGGAGGGGAATGGTGAGCCCTGGGGGATGGGCTTCTGTGGTTGCTCTCTGCTGGAGATCCAAGTGTACAGAAGCTCCCAGGCTCCATGCCATCCAAAGGCCTGTCTCTGCCTGCTCTCTAGGGAGATTCCCCTGCTAGCTCACAGGTCCTTGAGGGATACAGAGTCTCTTGTAGCTAGGATTCCAGAGGTCTGCAGCAAGAGTGAGCTGTCCCTTAGTTCCATCACCCACCCCTTTCTCAGAAGCCAGTTGGAGCGGGAACTGGCCCTGGCTTCGGGTATCCTACACAGGATTCCCAGCTTCATCCCTCTTCTGCCTTGGTTCCTGCATCACTTCTCCAACCACTTGCAGCATTTTCTCTCTGAAGATCTGCCCAAATTATGGTGGTTTACTTGATAATTTTATCTCTCTCAGTAGGAGTGGCATTTTTGTGACTGTGTCTAGTTGGTCACCTTTTCTCTGTGTTCAATTTGAAGAATGTTTAGGACATGTTTCGCTGGACAGCTCTTTAAAGTACACTGCTGAGCACTTCTGGGCCCATTTTGAGACTGAAATTGCAGAGCTCTTGAGAAAATAAATGTGGGATACAGCTTGAATAGAGATTCTCATTTCAATATTTGTCATTTAAAGTATTCCTCATTATTATCAATATAAAGTGAAAATACCATACCCACAGTTGTTCTGCTAATCATTTTCTCTACTGAGCTAAAGACTCACAGAAATGGGATTGTTATAGTAGCCTCCAGAGACATTGAAGTCACAGTGCTATCTGCATCCCAGATACAAATGTGTCTATCACTGGCAAAATGAATTAGTATGACTAAAACTCAAATGAATTTTATTTCTACCCCCCTCCTCTCTATCAGAGTACTTATCTCATTTTATTGTTATTGCCTTATAAATTTCCTGCTTTTGACATTGTAAGCTAAGCAAGGACACAGTCTATATGTATGTTATTTTACATAGTTTTCACAGTACTTAGTACAATGCCTGGTTCATGGTAAACTGTTAATAAGTATTATTTATTGAATGTGTGTGTGAGTGAATTATAAAATGAATCATACCATGATCTCAGTTGCTAAAACAATGCACTATTAAATGGAGGGCAAAAATTTTACACTAGAGAACTAAAGCCCAAAATATGAATAATTAAATGATCCATTCTCAAACAATGGTGAATGACTGAGCAAGCAATATTCAACCTGTTGGGAAATTTTAAAGTTTGGTAATTGATTAATCATCCTTCAAAAAGCACTTGTGAATACCTATTATGTATTAGTTACTGGGATAAGCTCTAGGATAGTAATTTCTAACAGAAGCAGTACCCAACTCCTACTCCCATTCCCAGTTGTATTTTGCAATTTATTTAATTTTTCTTTTTGTTATCAATCATGATATTTTGTGGCCAGGAGCCAAGAATTCTCGATATCTTATAATTTGTAGGATGGTCCTTCACAATGAAGAATTATTCCAGGTGCTACAGGATTTTGAAATATTTTGCAAGACATTTAAGTACTGTATTTCATTCAATATAAGATAGCATTGATTTTAAGATGTACTATAATTTTGTATGTAACTGAGAAGAAAGAATCCTGAGAATAATACTATGACACAGCTCCTTCAGTATAGTTCTGCACAGCACACACATCAATCTCAAATTTTTCTTCTTAAATTTCTTTAAACTACTCTGAGTAGTCTACAAATTCTCCTCCTTTTCATTACGCAGATGGATCTACAAATTCTGCTTTCTGTTGCACTGAATAGCATATGATAGTTTATCTTTGCATATATTTCATTAAGAAAATGTAAGATGACTTTTATTTATGGTGTCTTTTTTTTTTTAATAAAAAATGTGCTCTATAAAGCAGTTTGAGGTTCCTCTGGGAAAAATATTCAATAATAGTTATTGTTCCAAAGACAAATACTTTGTAATTTCAAAATGATGTCCACTGTCCTGCTTCCATGCTTGTGAATAATTATTTGTTTAGATGCTGATTCATAACATAATTTCTTTAAATGACATTATATATAGCAATTAAACTCAATACATGTAATACTTGCAAAGCAGATAACCCAACTGAAGTGATGAGAATATGAACAACTGATCAAGTATCCTCATTTTGGCTGCAACCTGGTTGAAATAGACCATAAGAAGCCATTGACTCTAAGATGAATTTTCTAATTTCTAAAAGGTTAAAATGTGTCTACAGACAATAGATGAAAGTTTGGTTTTGTAATTATTTGAGTCCAAAGTCTAAATCCATTTAACTCAAATATGATGATTTTTTTCAAGAATGCAAATACCCTATGTAAATCACAATAAAATTACCCTTTGCTTTGTTCAGAACTTACCAAGGTTATTCATCCTTCTGGAAAGGCTATTTGTGATACAGTATTTGAGTCTTTTAGGTCACCTACCTATAACTGCATTAGGAGCTACTGTATTCATTGTGCTTCTTCATATAGTTGTGAACATCTGACTAATTTAAGACTTGTCTTCCTCAATAATTTAGTCTCAATTATTATACATAATTTTCTTATTGCTCTTATGCTATGCTGAGGGCATTTTGTTGATTTATTTGAGAACAGAATGCTGATTTATAATATTTATAGAAATATACAAAACATATTTCAAAAGGCTATAGGTACATTGTATATTGTGGTTAATAATATTTAAATACTGCTATAGTGATACTGTTTATATAATACTTGAAATTCACTCACCTTCTTTATACAGATGTAGGTTAGAAATGCATGCATTTTTAAAGGGTATATAAACTTTCAGTCTTCTTATTTTTTCATACTGTTAGAATTTTTACACATTCTTAATCACTTTAATGGTATTGCTTTTCTAAAAAGGTGGGCCTTTTTTACTAAAAGAATCATCCCTAGTGGAAGCTGTTCTTAATGATGCATAGTAACTGATAGGATACTAATGGGGTTTTGACCTAGTTCTTTTTTCATTTGAAGCACAAACAAAAAACTTTCACCACGGCAGTCAGACCATCTCCAAAAGACTGATCAAACTCTGAAAATATGCAAAGGCATTTCAGATAGATATTTCTAATTTTAATAGTTAGATGAATGCTATAGACTTCAATCTGAATAGCTTCAGCTTTGACATCACTAATCATCTTAACTTTTTGAATGTTCTGAACTTGGAGAAAGGTCTAATTAATTTTCAGTGCCTCAGTGAGATTTAGGTATATATGAACATCTTCCTAAATATGTACAGGCCTTGGCTTCAGGTCTGTGATGTGTGGAATCAGGTGATGCTAAAAGGCACCCAGAGCCCCACGTTTCTGACCCGTGGTAAAGTTTACTGTCTACCATTAAACTGGCAACTGACATGACACCAGAGCTATCAAAGGGAGATTGTTTTGAGTTCTAAGCACACCTAAGAGTTATTTTGTCATTGTGGTTAGTTTTCATTGTCAGTAACTTTTGGCAGTTGGTCTCCTACTTAATCTGAACAATCAGGATTCATCTCTTTGCATTCTGTCTCAAATGTCTGCACTGATGTCTGCCATAAGCTGGCTTCAAATCTGCATCTCCTGGTGGGAAATCCCAGGCTGCCCCAAAAGATTTTGAGATCCATTGGCATTCCAGGTTTTGACTCCCTTGGAAACAATTACTTAGCATCTGTGGGTAAATCGTATATATAACATAGTACCACAGTAACTGCTCCAAACACCTCTGCAGGATACGTGTTTGGTAGCCAGCAAAGAAAAGTCTTCTGTTCAAGGTGCTGCATGCTGAGCATGCACAGGGTGTTGGTGTGTCCTCCTCCTGAAGCCAGGTCAGAATGTGCTTGATCTTCCCTGGGTACTGCAGTTGGCCTCAGGGATGCAACTCTGGTCTCTGGTCCAAAAAGGTGAATGTCAAGAATCTGTGCTCCACTCTTGCTGGAAAAGCCATCAGGCCTCTTGATATTTTGAGCATATTTTTATGGAGGTTATATTAACTATGGATTTCATTGTAGGAGAGTAGAAGGACTAAATATACTTATAAATAGGAGGAGTTGGTTTGATAAGATTGAGAACCACAGAACATAGATAGGGTATTCCTAATAGTGTCATTGAAGAGTAGACAAAGACAGTTGCAGCAAAATGGGAAAACTTTTGCAATAGTGGTAAGCACATAGTGCTATAAAAGCACACAGGAGGGCACTTACGATAGACTGGGGAAGGGCCAGGGAGGGCTCCCTAGGGGAGGCGATTTTTGAACTGATGTATAGAAAGATTTGGAGTTATCCAGATAAATAAGGGTAATTCTAGGTAGATGAAAAATGCCTTGGAGCTGTGAGATGGCACAGCATTTATACTGATCTACAAATGGATCCAGCAGTTGGATCAAGGGTAACAGTAGTGTTTTAATTAGATAAGATGCCAAACTGTTCATAGGCAATTCTTGCTCCTCCCTCATGAGACTCCATTAAAATGAAATAAATCATTTCCCCCCTCCCTCTGACTTCCATGCACAGTAAGTGTAATCGACGAGAAAAAGAGAATGAGAGAGTGGATGTTAGTAGATGAAAGCTTGTTACAGTTTGTGAATGTAAGAAGTTAATAGAAGCAGAAATGTTATTTAAAATATTTTAAAATAAGTATGATGCAAGGTCCAAGCAATCAGAAATAACTGCCTGCTGTCATGCAGAAGAGTTTCCTGGGGACCCTCTGCTGAGCCAATTGTGTGCATAGTCTCTGTCACCCCTTGGCTTCTCTAGATGTACTCTCCACTAAACTTTTAGGGCTGAGAGGACTCTCTTGATTTTTGACTTCCTGATGGTTCAGCTAAAGGAGGTATCAGGGGTGTCAGGATCATTATTCTACTGTTCTTTCCCTGCTGGGCCATGGTTTTGTGTGCCTGCTATCCTCTACCTAGGACCACAGTTTCTGTAGGGTAATCCTCTTCTATAGCTATAGCTCTCCTTGGTTGCACCAATGGTTTCCTTTCTTGCCTCTTCAAGCTTAGAGGAGGTAGTAGCTTTCTAATCTTGATTATTCTCATGTCTTGCCCCATCCCTTGTTGGTTGGTTTCCCTTAACCCTCTTCATGCCGCTGTAAATGATCTCTTCATTAAATCCTTTAATGATCCCATTTTCCATGTACCATCTGCTTCCTGTGAAGTGTTTGTGTGGGTTCATGTGAAAAGGGGGCTTCCCAGGGAGAGGACGTGGTGGCAGGGGGTGTGCAGGGATTCTGGAGTGCTAACTAATAACCAAGAAGGACAATAGTATTTCTATTTCATGAGCTGCCTTGGCTAAACTGGTGAGTGTCAGTTAAGTATCAGTTCTGGGTAGGATAAAGAGTAGAAGCGTATACAGAAGAGGAAGGCTTTTGTTTGTCCCCTCAAATGCACAAAGAGTCAGGATGGTATATATTTCAGGATATAGGAAGTAAAGTCTAGAACTATAAATGATACAAAGGAATGGCTTACATGTCTGAATACGGAAGTGGAATCTCAACTTTTATTTCTATCCCTATGTACATTGAACCAATAACTAGATGTGTAGCTTTCATACAAGAGATTGTAGGTTATTTCTCTATAGGAATTAAATTGTGGATATTTGAGATTAAGGGAAAATTTAGGAATATTGATTATAAAGCTGCACTCAAGGATGATTAATCTTTATTCCCTTATTCCCATTCAACTTTAATTACACATATTCCAGTCAGGAGCCTGGAGAACTCTTCTATAAAATAGAATGTCTCCCGGGAAAAGTTTTTCACATATTGATGTTTAGAAATTACCAGTGAAAGTGTGGCTCCCACCCACACAATCCAAAGTGAAACATGTGAGTTGACATACCTCATCCATATTAGAAAGCTGCCTGTTAGCTTTTTAAGCTTTCATTTTAAATATGTACTTAAACCAAAGATCTCTTGGCATAAAAGTAAAGCCTCATAAATTAAAAACAAACATGCAAAATAAACATGCAGAGAAAGTACCTAGAGCAAAAAATGCATAAATCAGAATTAACCTCTCCCAAATAAAAATTTCACAGCTCCCATTAATAGTTTAAGGTTTGTGAGAACATATTGTAACTATTAAAATGTCCCAGAAAACAACCTTAAAAATCAACATAGAGGTAAGGTTAAAAAATCAGGTGGCCAGAATAATAAAAAAAGAAGGTTTGGAACATAAAGTCAAGAAAATTTCTCAAAATACAGTAAAAAAAGAGGTGGGGACTTCCACCAAGATGGCCAAATAGGAACAGCTCTGGAGCACAGTTCCCAGCAAGAGCAACACAGAAGGTGAATGATTGCATTTCCAACCGAGGTACCAGTTCATCTCAATGGGACTGGTTGGACAGTGGGTGGAGCCCAAGGAGGGTAAACTGAGGCAGGGTGTGGTGCTGCCCCACCTGGGAAGTGCAACAGGCTGCAGGACATCCCCTCCTACCCAACAGAGGCCATCAGGGACTTTTCCGGCCCCTCCAGTTCTGATACTGCACTTCTCCCATGGTCTTTACAGCCCACAGACCATGAGGTTCCCACTAGGCCAACAGGCACCGCGGGTTTCCAGTACAAATCTGGGTGGCTGTTTCAGCGCAGGTTTCCAGCACAAATTTGGGTGGCCATTTTAGCTGGTGCCTGGAATGCCTGTGAGACAGAGCCGCCCATTCCCCTGGAAAAAAAAAAAAAACTGGGAGCCAAGTGATCTGGCTCAGCAGGTCCCACTCCCACAAAGACCAGCAAACTGAAACCCACTGGCTTGAGATTTTCGCAGCCAGCACAGTAGTTTGAGCTCAACCCAGGATGGTCTAGCTCAGTGCGGGGAAGGGCATCTGCCATTACCAAGGCAGTTCTAACCTTACCTGTGTAAAAAAAATTGCAAGAAAGTTTACACAGCAGCTGGGCGGAGCCTGCGGCAGCTCAGCAACACCTCTGCAGGCAGATTGTGATTAGATTCCCTCCTTGCTGGGCAGGGCATCTCTGAAAAAAGGCAGCAGCCCATCGGGGATTTATAAATAAAGCTCCACCTTCCCGGGACAGAGAACCTGGGAAAAGGGGCTGTTCTGTGTTCTGCTGTAGCAGACTTAAATGTCCCTGTGCAGCAGCTCTGAAGGGAGCAACAGAGCTCTCAGCATAGCACTGAGCTCTGATAAAGGACAGACTGCCTCCTCAAGAAGCTCCCTGACCCTTGTATATCTGAAAAAAACATCTCATAGAGGAGAGCTCTGGCTGACATCTGGCGGGTACCCTTCTGGGATGAAGCTACCAGAGGAAGGAACAGGCAGCAATCCTTGCTGTTCTGCAGCCCCCATAGATGGTTCCCAGGCAAGCAAGGTCTGGAGTGGACCTCTAGCAATCCTGCAGCAGAGGGGCCTGACTGTTAGAAGGAAAACTAAAAAACAGAAAGAAATAGCTTCAACATCAACAAAAAGGACATCCACTCAGAGACCCCATCAGAAAGTCACCAACTTCAAAGACCAAAAGTAGATAAATCCATGAAGATGGGAAGAAACAAGTGCAAAAATGATGAAATAAAAAACTAGAATGCCTCTCCTCCTCCACAGGATCACGACTCCTCACCAGCAAGGGAACAAAACTGGATGGAGAATGAGTTTGATGAATTGACAGAAGCAGACTTCAGAAAGTGAGTAATAATAAACTTCTCTGAGCTAAAAGAACATGTTCTAAACCAATGCAAAGAAACAAAGAACCTTGAAAAAAGGTTAGACAAAATGCTAACTAGAATAACCAGCTTAGTGAAGAACATAAATTACTTGATGGAGATGAAAAACAGCATGAGAACTTCAGGAAGCACACACAAGTTTCAATAGACCAATCGATCAAGCAGAAGAAAGGATATCAGAGATTGAGGATCAACTCATTGAAATAAAATGAGAAGGAAAGATTAGAGGAAAAAAAGAGTGGAAAAAAATGAACAAAGCCTGCAAGAAATATGGGATTATGTGAAAAGACTTAATCTGTGTTTGATTGGTGTACCTGAATGTGATTGGGAGAATAAATCCAAGTGGAAAAACACTCTTCAGGATATTTTCCAGGGGAACTTCCCCAACATAGCAAGGCAGGCCAACATTCAAATCCAGGAAATACAGAGAACACCACAGAGATATTCCTCAAGAAGAGCAACCTCAAGGCACATAATTGTCAGATTCACTAGGGTTGAAATGATGGAAAAAATGCTAAGGGCTGCCAGAGAGAAAGCTTGGGTTACTCACAAAGGGAAGCCCATCAGTCTCACAGCAGATCTCTTGGCAGAAACCCTACAAGCAAGAAGAGAATGGGGGCCAATATTGATAAAACTTAAAGAAAAGAACTTTCAACCCAGAATTTCATATCCAGCCAAGCTAAAGTGTATAAGTGAAGGAAAAATAAAATCCTTTATAGACAAGCAATTGCTAAGAGATTTCATCACCACCAGGCCTGCCTTACAAGAGAACCACTAAACATGGAACAACCAGTATAAGCCACTCCAAAAAAGTACCAAATGGTAAAGAGCATCAACACAATGAAGAATCTGCATCAACTAATGGGCAAAACAACCAGCTAGCATCAAAATGGCAGGATCAAATTCACACATAACAATATTAACCTTAAATGTAAATGGGCTAAATGCCCCAGTCAAAAGACACAGACTGGCAAATTGGATAGAAAGTCAAGACCCATCAGTGTGCTGTATTCAGGAAACCCATCTCACATGCAAGGACACACATAGACTCAAAATAAAGGTATGAAGGAAGATTTACCAAGCAAATGGAGAGAAAAAAAAAAGCAGGCATTGCAAACCTAGTCTCTGATAAAAAAGACTTTAAACCAACAAAGATCAAAAGTGAAAAAGAAGGGCATTACATAATGGTAAAGGATCAATGGTAAAAGATAGAAGAGCTAACTATCCTAAATATATATGCTCCCAGTACAGGAGGACTCAGATACATAAAGCAAGCTCTTAATGACCTACAAAGAGACTTAGACTCCCACACAATAATAGCAGGAGACTTTAACACTCCACTGTCAATATTAGCAGATCAATGAGACAGAAAATTAACAAGGATATCCAGGACTTGAACTCAGATCTGGACCAAACAGACCTAATATAGATTTACAGAACTCTCCACCCCAATTCCATAGAATATACATTCTTCTCAGCAGTACATCACATTTACTCTAAAATTACACATAATTGGAAGTAAATCACTCTTCAGCAAATGCGAAATAACGGAAATCATAACAACAAATCCCTCAGACCACAGTGCAATCAAATTCGAACTCAGGATTAAGAAACTCACTCAAAACCACACAAATACATGGAGACTGAACAACCTGCTACTGAATGACTACTGGCTAAATAATGAAATAAAGGCAGAAATAAAGATGTTCTTCGAAACCAAGGAGAACAAAGACGTAATGTACCAGAATCTCTGGGACACATTTAAAGCAGTGTCTGGAGGGAAATTTATAGCATTAAATGCCCACATGAGAAGCAACAAAAGATCTAAAATTGACACCCTATTGTCACAAAAGAACTAGAGGAGCAAGATCAAACAAATTCAAAAGCTAGCAGAAGACAAGTAATAACTAAGATCATAGCAGAGCTGAAGGGGATAGAGACACAAAAAACCCTTCAAAAAATCAATAAATCCGGGAGCTGATTTTTTAAAAAGATCAAAAAAAACAGACTGCTATCTAGACTAATAAAAAAGGTAAAGAGAGAAGAATCGAATAGATGCAATAAAAAACGATAAAGGAGATATCACCACCAATTCTACAGAAATACAAACTACCATCAGAGATTACTATAAACAACTCTATGCACATAAACTTGTAAATCTAGAAGAAATGGATAAGTTCCTGGACACTTACACCCTCCAAGGACTAAACCAGGAAGAAGTTGAAACCCTGAATAGACCAAAAACAAGGGCTGAACTTGAGGCAGCAATTAATAGCCTACCAACCAAAAAAAGTCCAGGTCCAGATGGGTTCATAGCCAAATTCTACCAGACATTCAAATAGGAGCTGGTACTATTCCTTCTGAAACTATTCCAATTGATACAAAAAGAGGGAATCCTCCCAAACTCATTTTAAGAGACCAAAATCCTGATACCAAAACCTGGCAGAGACACAACTAAAAAAGAAAATTTCAGGCCAATATCCATGATGAACATCAATGCAAAAATCTTCAATAAAGTACTGGCAAACCGAATGCACAAGTACATCAAAAAGCTTATCCATCCCAATCAAGTAGGCTTCATCCCAGGGATGCAAAGCTGGTTCAACATATGCAAGTCTATAAGCATAATTCACCACATAAACAGAACCAAAGACAAAAACCACATGATTATCTCAATAGATGTAGAGAAGACCTTCCACAAAATTCAACAGCCCTTTATGCTAAAAACTCTCAATAAACTAGGTATCGATGGAATGTATCTCAAAATAATAAAAGCTATTTATGACAGACCCACAGCCAATATACTGAATGGGCAAAAACTGGAAGCATTCTCTTTGAAATCTGGCA
>PVKP010010217.1:0-40049 GCA_004027715.1 Plecturocebus donacophilus
TTTTTTTTAAATTGTACTTTAGGTTCTGGGGTACATGTGTAGATCATGCAGGATTGTTGCTTAGGTACATACATGGCATGTGGTTTGCTGCCTCCCTCCTCCCGTCACCTATACCTGGCATTTCTCCCCATGTTATCCCTCCTCGACCTTCCCACCCACGGCTGTCCCTCTCCTAGCCCCCACAAACAGACCCCAGGGTGTGATACTACCCTCCCTGTGTCCACATGTTCTCATTGTTCAACACCTGCCTATGAGTGAGAACATGCGGTGTTTGATTTTCTGTTCTTGTGTCAGTTTGCTGAGAAAGATGGTTTCCAGGTTCATCCATGTGCCTACAAAAGACATGAACTCATCGTTTTTTTATGGCTGCATAGTATTCCATGGTGTATAGGTGCCACATTTTTCTTGTCTAGTCTGTCCTCAATGCGCAGAGGAAATGAATGGCTGATGATTCAAGAAAAGTGATGTACATTTTTTAAAAAGTGAGAGACAAGAAATGGATTTTTGAAAATCAGTAAAGCTGTTTTGTTTGTTTGTTCCTTTGTTTGTTTTTGAGACTGAGTCTTGCTGTTCTTGTCAAGACTGGAGTGCAATGGCGCAATCTCAGCACACTGCAACCTCCATCTCTTGAGTTCAAGTGATTCTCCTGCCTCAGCCTCCCAAATAGCTGGGATTACAGGCACCCACCACCACGCTCAGCTAATTTTTAGCATTGTTTAGTAAAGATGGAATTTCACCATGTTGGCCAAGCTGGTCTCAAACTCCTGACCTCAGGTTATCCACCTTTCTCTGCCTCCCAAAGTGCTGGGATTACAGGTGTGAGCCACCGCACCCTGCCGAAGCTGGTTTTTAAAAGGGTTCATTGTACACCATTATCAATTTTCATTTTAATGTCAAAAATTCTGAGGGAAGAAGAAGCTTGAGACCCGGAGTTTGAGATCAGCCAGGGCAAAATAGCCAGACTCCATTGTTACAAGAGTAATAATAAAATAACACTAGTCAGGAATGGTGGTGCATAACTATAGTTCTAGCAACGTGGGGAGCTGAGGTGGAAGGATTACTTGAATATGGAAACTAGAGATTATAGGAAGGGATGGTTGTGCCACTACACTGTAGCCAGGGCAAAAGAGCAAGACCCTGTCTCTAAAGCATAATAAATAAAGAAATATCCAGACAAGCTTAAAATTAGTAATATTTGAGGGAGATGTAAATAGTCTTTGCTTCTATTTATTTACTCAGTTACTGAAACCATATTAAAAAATAAGAAGTAAAACATAATTTAATATGTAGTGAGTTAAACGTGCTATAATAATTAGCAAATCCATGTTTGTTAGTTAAATATACGTTACTATAAAATGTAAATCAGTGTGGTTTGTAGCAGAGCCTGGAATTTTAATCTTTATAGTATACTTACACCATCACAGAAAAGTTTGTCATCAGTCTCTAGATTAGGTGCAAGTTCATTTAATGTAGCCCATCCTTTTATCTAAAAGATCATTCTGTTGTTTTCAGCCTTCATCTAAGACATGCTCAGATTCTATTTCAGGGATTTATGTGGGCAAAATGATGTAAGGTGCCAAAGTAGAAGTAGGCACTATGCTTTACCTATGTTGAGTTATTTTTTTCTCTCCAGGATCAAATATTAATAATAAGTACTCTAATATCAAAAGATAAAACCTGGGTCATGCAAATTTTACACAATCAATGTCAGTTACTCAGCCACCATTGGGAATCTACTATATTTAGAATGAAACACCTGACTTATAGAAAAAAACATAAAAGATTGGTTTTGTAAAATGACACAATTTAAGGAAACATAGGCTATCTATATTAGATAGTTTTAAAAAGATTATGAAATACTATAAGAAGAGGTGGGAAAAATGGCTGGATGAGTTTGAGATTACATGGTGTTAAAATAAGTCCTGATTTTCAGTTTAATAATTCTGAAAAAGATCATATCCTAAAGAAATCATCAAAGTGCCCCATAAATTTAGATAAAACTTCTGTAAGATAATGAAAGCCCTAGAGAGTAATGTTCTACTCCATTTTCTAATTGGCAGCAAATATGTAAAAATGGTACACCAGAATATCTAATATAAAAAATAAAGGAAAAAAAACCAGGTAGGGCTAAATATTGGCAAAAATACAAACAGCTGGGGCACTCATATCGGCTGTAAGTGTAAAAACTGGTACTGCAACAAGCACTTTAGAAAACTTAACGGCAGTTATGTAGTAATGGTGTCATATGCATATTCTGTGATAGCAATTTCACTGTTAGATATATAACTAACAGAAATCTACACAAGCAGCCATAAAAAACGATGAGTTCGTGTCCTTTGTAGGGACATGGATGAACCTGGAAACCATTATTCTCAGCAAACTGACACAGGAACAGAGAATCAAACACCACATGTTCTCACTCATAGGCGGGTGAAAACAATGAGAACTCATGGACACAGGGAGGGGAGCATCACACATAGGGGTCTGTTGAAGGGGAACTAGGGGAGGGACAGTGGTGGGTGGGGAGTTAGGGAGGGATAACATGGGGAGAAATGCCAGATATACATGTTGGGGAGGAAGACAGCAAACCACATTGCCATGTATGTATCTATGCAACAATCCTGCATGTTCTTCACATGTACCACAAAATCTAAAACGTAATAAAATAAAAAAATCTACACATATGTGTCCAAAGACATGCAGAAGAATGTTAGCAGCAGCCTTGTTTACATTCGTCCTTAATTAGAATGAACCAAAATGTCCATCAATAGTAGAGTATTTTCAATGATAATATATTCACACACTGGAATGAAAATGATGGAACTGCTGCTATACATGCAACCTAGATCTTACAAACATAATCATTAGTGAAATAAATTAGATACAAAATAACACATAAATTTTGATTCCTCTTAGATAAAAACAGATAACAGTTAATCTGTGGTGTTACAAATTAGTATATGGATTTCCTTTTGTTTGCAGAGGGGATGTTAGTGAAGAGGAAATATGAAGAGCTTCTGGGGTGCTGGTCATATTCTATTTCTCAGTCTGAATAGTAGTTACAAGGGTATGTACACTCTGTTATAATTTGTCCAGTGATACGTGATGTTTTGTACATTTTTATACATGTGTGATATTTCAATAAAAATATCTGAAAAGCAACAACAGCAGCAGCAACAACAAAGCCTATTAACCACAATAAATAATTATGTGAATTGTTTTCTTCAAATAAATGTGTTGCAAATAACTTCTCTCTGTCTTTGGCATGCATTCTTGTCTTCTTTTGATATATCCTAATTTTACGTTTGTTGAATTTATCAAACATGTTGTTTACGTTTAATATATTTGAGGAAATGTGTTTAAGAAATGCTTATCTACTCCAACATCATATCAATGGGAAATTTATTTTTTAACTGTCAAATCTAGATCTATAAGTAACCTGGAATTTATGTTCGTATGTGATGTGGTGTAGCAATCAAATTTTTATTTTTTTCTACATAGATATCAATTTATTCAGTATCATTTATAGAAAAGATACTTCTTTGATAATGCAGTACATGGTACTTTTGTAATATGTCAAGAGTCCTTATATATGTAGGTGTGGATCTCAACTTTTTTTGTTTGTTTTGTTTTTATTTTGGATCTCAATTTTTATTCTGTTCCCTTGATCTACTTTCTATCCTTGTATCAATACTATACTGTTTTGTTTACTGACACTTTGTATTAATATTTGATAGCTAATAGTGTGAATCCTTTGAATTTGTTTTTCTACAATATAATACTAATTTGGCTCTTTGTATTTTTATATAAATTTTGAAATCAGCTTGCTAGTCTTTACTAAAAGAAAGCTAGAATTTTAATGGAATGTATTGAATCCATATATCAATTTTAGAGAAAATTTATAGCCTTACAATAATTATTCTTCTATTCCATGAGTATGGTATATCCCCCTATTTATCATATTCATCGTATTTTGCAATGTAGAAATTGTATGTATCTCTAATTTTTTCCTAGATGCCAAACATTTATTATTCTATTGTCAGTGATATCATCTTTTTAAATTGCATTTTCTAGTTTTTATTTGATAGAAACAAAGTTGACTTTGTATATATACAGTATATTTTATATATCAATTTCACATAGCTCTTATGTATTGCTTTATATTCAGTAAATGTTAAAAAGGTATTTATTAAGATTAGCAGTTTATCTGGAGATTCTTCCACACTTAAAAAGTATGCCCTCTGTGAGTAATGATAGGTTTTATTTAATCCTTTTAACTTCATTATTTTATTTATTTTTATTGCTTTATTATCCTTGCTCCAGCACAATGCTGAATAGAAATTACCATAAAAGACTTTGTGAACTTACTCCTGATAAGGGAAAGACTATTTATAGGAATTAGTAAAATATGTGTAGATATTCTCTTTTGAGAATTTAGCTGTCAATCCCAATATGACAACTTGGAGGTGATGCATTTTTTTCTTCCTGCTTTAAGATTTTCCCTTTTGTCATGATTTTCAGCAGTTTTATAATATAAGTGGGTGTGATTTTCTCTTATATTTATCATGGTTGAAATTTATAGTGCTTCTTAAATCTATAAATATATACCTTTAATTACTTTAAAAAATTCTTGGATAATATCTTCTGCCTTGCCAATATCTTTTTAAATATTGCTTTTGCCTAATGCTACATCTATACACACATATTGAGAATCCAATCACATATATAATAGAATTTTTGCCATGTGTTACTTGCACTCTTCTGCATTTTCCTTTTTTCTCTGTTCTTTGGTTTGGATATTTCCTATTAGTTTGTATATTCCTGTTAGATGGTTCTATCTTATCTTTCTGTTAAATCCATTTGTTGTGTTTCCAGTTCACATATTTTTAAGTTCTGTAATTTCCTTTGACTATTTTTCTACTTTTATATTCTTCATAATATACCTAATTTCTTGAAATTATTAATTCAATCATTTTTAAATTTCTGAAATATTTTATGAAAAATTATATAACTTATTTGATGGTATAGATAATGTTATCTTCTTTCACAGATAATTTGCTTTTGCTTTAGCCAACAGCTAGTGTTGGGACAGAAAACCACTCTCCAGTCAGTCACGGGAGGCCTTGGAAGTGGGGCTTCATTCTTTAGGAGAGCTTGTCTACTTCAGGATTATCCCTGTTAGAGTTCATAACTCGGAGTTACAGCTGGAAGGAAGCCAGGGTTATTTACACACTTGATAAGCCTTGACTGCCAATTACCATCTTATTTTTGTTTAGAATACTGAATTTCCTGCTCAGCATCTCATATTATCAGCTTTGTTCTCTGTTTCTCTTCTCCATTCTTAGCTAGTGTTTGCAAATTGCCAAAATCTTTGAGAAGAAAAGAGGTGCTAAATGCCAGAACATCTCCCTTTTGCATTTTCTCCAGGATATTGGTCTTTCATGTCCTTGCTGCCTTATCTTAGCAGCTTTGGTATGTGTCAAAGAAATGTGTCATACTTCTGATTATTTTAAGTGGGATGTTTGTTCTGCAGCAATTTTAACTGTCATTACCAGAAACAGAAACTATTTTGAAATAATAAAACAAATGTATACTTTTGTACTATAACATTTAATACTTAAGAAGACAATTGGCATTTCCTGGATATTCCCAACCAGGAATATCTGGTTGAAACTACAGTTTGCTGGAGATGATTTTGGTTCTCTCCTTCTTACCCAAATTCTATCACTGGTTGATTTTACCCTCTCCGCAAGCTTTAATCACAATTTCTATTCTGATGAATCACAAATATTTACATGTTAAGAAATTATATCCTCTAAAGGATAGAACTGTAAATCCAAATGCCAACTGGATATTGACACTGGGATAACTCACAGGTGCTTAAAAATCACATATACAAAGTTGAATTTCTCATCTTCTCTGTACTCCTCCAAATAAAGCTACCTCATTATCCTCTATCCCCTAGCTCATTGAGCATCCCCAGCTGTCAAACAATGTGCCTGCTAATCATCCTCAGTTCTCCTTAATCTCTCATGATCACATCTAATCCATCACTAAGGCCCGATATTTCAACCTCATTATCATTTTTGGAATTCACTTTTTACCATTTTTTGGTTACCAACTTGCTTTCTTGGAATTTTTAAACTGTCAATATTGATCTCCCTGCTTCCCATATAAGGACATATAATTTCCACACATTCCTCCAAGACATCTTTGAAAAATAGTAACAGGATGTTGCCATCCTGTTGCTTAAAATCCCTCAGTAATTTTGTAATTTTCTACTGCCCCCTAGTCTGCAGGACAATATCCAAATATTTTGACTGAATATGCACATACACACACACACACACACACACTTCATGATTCGTAAGTTGAGTTTAATACAAAGAACATTTGTAAGACAAAACAATTATAGTTAGAAATTCTGGTATGGAAAGTAAGAGAGAGACCCAAGAACTAGAGTTATAATTTCGAATTATAATATTGGGTTCGTCTTCTATAGATGAGACGTGAAGTTTTGAGAGTCAATAAGAGCAACTAAGGAAAGATCATGAAAGAAAAAAAGACAAGTGATTTGAAGACCAATATGTGGTGAAAGAGAAAAGCATTTCTACAAAAGAGATCCCCAAAATAAGTTCATTATAGGTAGCAAGATGAACAGAAGTCAGGTGTCTTGGGGAGGATTGGATTGTGCATGTTAATTAATGCCATAGGGTCAAAGACAAGGAGTGACTATATGACCCTGAAGAGCTCTGAGAACAGGGTCAAAATCCAGATGCATTTCTTTTTTCTCTCTCTCTTTCTTTTTTTAGATTGTACTTTAGGTTCTGGGGTACATGTGCAGACCACGCAGGATTGTTGCATAGGTACACAAATGGCAATGTGGTTTGCTGCCTCCATCCCCTGATCACCTACATCTGGCATTTCTCCCCATGTTATCCCTCCCCGACCTCCCCACCACCCACCTCCAACTGTCCCTCCTTTGCCCCCCACAACAGACCCCAGTGTGTGATGCTCCCCTCCCTGTGTCCCTGTGTTCTCATTGTTCAAAACCCACCTATGAGTGAGAACATGTGGTGTTTGATTTTCTGTTCTTGTGTCAGTTTGCTGAGAATAAGGGTTTCCAGATTCATCCATGTCCCTACAAAGGACACAAACTCATCATTTTTTATAGCTGCATGGTATTCCATGGTGTATACGTGCCACATTTTCCTTGTCCAGTCTATCATCGATGGGCATTTGGGTTGGTTCCAGGTCTTTGCTATTGTAAACAGTGCCACTATGAACATACATGTGCATATGTCTTTATAATAGAGCGATTTATAATTATTTGGGTGTAAACTCAGCAATGGGATTGCTGGGTCAAGTAGAATTTCTATTTCTAGGTCCTTGAGGAATCGCCACACTGTCTTCCACAATGGTTGAACTAGTTTACACTCTCAATAGTGTAAAAGTGTTCTATTTCTCCACATCCTCTCCAGCAACTGTTGTCTCCAGATTTTTTAATGATCGCCATTCTAACTGGCATGAGGTGGTATCTCAATGTGGTTTTGATTTGCATTTCTCTAATAATCAGTGATGATGAGCATTTTTTCATATGTTTGTTGGCCTCATATGTGCCTTCTTTTGAAAAGTTTCTGTTTACATCCTTTGCCTACTTTTGGATGGGTTTGTTTTTTTCTTGTAAATCTGTTTTAGTTCTTTGTATATTCTGGATATTAGCCCTTTGTCAGATGGGTAGATTGCAAAAATTTTCCCCCATTCTGTTGGTTGTCAATTCACTCTAAAGATTGTTTCTTCTGCTGTGCAGAAACTCTGGAGTTTAATTAGGTCCCATTTGTCCGTTTTGGTTTTTGTTGCCAATGCTTTTGGTGTTTTAGTCATGAAGTCCTTGCCTATGCCTATGTCCTGAATGGTTTTGCCGAGGTTTTCTTCTAGGGTTTTTATGGTGTTAGGTCTTATGCTTAAGTCTTTAATCCATCTGGAGTTAATTTTAGTGTAAGATGTCAGGAAGGGGTCCAGTTTCTGCTTTCTGCACATGGCTAGCCAGTTCTCCCAATACCATTTATTAAACAGGGGATCTTTTCCCCATTGCTTGTTTTTGTAAGGTTTGTCAAAGATCAGATGGTTGTAGATATGTGGTGTTGCATCCAAGGCCTCTGTTGTGTTCCATTGGTCTATATCTCTGTTTGGGTACCAGTACCATGCTGTTTTGATTACTGTAGCCTTGTAGTATAGTTTGAAGTCTGGTAGTGTGATGCCTCCCGCTTTGTTCTTTTTGCTTAGAATTGACTTGGCTATGTGGGCTCTCTTTTGGTTCCATATGAAGTTTAAGGTGGTTTTTTCCAGTTCTGTGAAGAAGGTCATTGGTCGCTTGATGGGGATAGCATTGAATCTGTAAATTACTTTGGGCAGTATGGCCATTTTCACGATATTGATTCTTCTTAATCATGAGCTTGGAATGTTTCTCCATCTGTTTGTGTCCTCTCTTATTTCTTTAAATGGTGTTTTGTAGTTCTCCTTGAAGAGGTCCTTTACATTCTTTGTTAGTTGTATTCCTAAGTATTTTATTCTCCTTGTAGCAATTGTGAATGGGAGTTCGCTCATGATTTGGCTCTCTCTTAGTCTGTTATTGGTGTATAGAAATGCTTGTGATTTCTGTACATTGATTTTGTATCCTGAGACCTTGCTGAAGTTGCTTATCAGTTTCAGGAGATTTTGGGCTGAGATGATTGGGTCTTCTAGATATACAATCATGCCATCTGCAAATAGAGACAATTTGGCTTCCTCCTTTCCTAATTGAATACCCTTTATTTTTTTTCTTGCCTAATTGTTCCGGCTAGAACTTCCAATACTATGTGGAATAGGAGTGGTGAGGGAGGGCATCCTTGTCTAGTGCCAGATTTCAAAGGGAATGCTTCCAGTTTTTGCCCATTCAGTATGATACTGGCTGTTGGTTTGTTGCAAATAGCTTTTATTATTTTTAGATACATTCCTTCAGTACCTAGTTTATCAAGAGTTTTTAGCATAAAGGACTGCTGAATTTTGTCGAAGGCCTTCTCTGCATCTATTGAGATAATCATGTGGTTTCTGTCTTTGTTTTTGTTTATTGGTGGATTATGTCTATAGACTTGTCGGTGCTGAACCAGCCTTGCATCCCTGGGATGAACCCTACTTGATCGTGATGGGTAAGCTTTTTGATGTGCTGTTACAGTCAGTTTGCCAGTTATTTTATTGAAGATTTTTGCATCGATGTTCATCATGGAGATTAGCCTGAAGTTTTCTTTTTTTCTTGAGTCTCTGCTGGATTTTGGTTTCAGGATGACATTGATCTCATAAAATGATTTGGGAAGGATTCCCTCTTTTTGGATTGTTTGGAATAGTTTCAGATGGAATGGTACCAGTTCCTCTTTGTACATCTGGTAGAATTCAGCTGTGAACCCGCCTGGACCTGGACTTTTTTTGGTTGGTAGACTATTAATTGCTGCCTCAACTTCAGCCCTTGTTATTTGTCTGTTCAAGGTTTCAACTTCTTCCTGGTTTAGGCTTGGGAGGGTGTAAGTTTCCCAGAATTTATCCATTTCTTCCAGGTTTACTGGTTTATGTGCATAGAGTTGTTTGTAGTAATCTCTCATGGTAGTTTGTATTTCTGTGGAATCGGTGGTGATGTCCTTTTTTTCATTTTTTATTGCATCTATTTGATTCTTCTCCTTTTCTTTTTATTAATCTGGCTAGTGGTCTATTTTGTTGATCCTTTCAAAAAAACCACGTCCTGAATTTACTGACTTTTTGAAGGGTTTTGTGTGTCTCTGTCTCCTTCAGTTCTGCCTAGTTATTTCTGTCTTCTGCTAGCTTTTGAGTTTTTTTGATCTTGCTCCTCTAGCTTTTTCAATTTTGATGATAGGGTGTCGATTTTAGGTATTTCCTCGCTTCTCTGGTGGGCATTTATTTCTACAAATTTCCCTCTAGACACTGCTTTAAACATGTCCCAGAGATTCTGTTACATTGTGTCTTCATACTCATTGGTTTCAAAGAACATGTTTATTTCTGCCTTCATTTCATTGTTTATCCAGTTGACACTCAGGAGCAGGTTGTTCAGTTTCCATGAAGTTGTGCGATTCTGAGTTAGTTGCTTAATTCTGAGTTCTAATTTGATCGCCCTGTGTTCTGAGAGACTGTTTGTTATGATTTCTGTTCTTTTGCCTTTGCAGGGGAGTGATTTACTTCCGATTATGTAGTCAGTTTTAGAGTAGGTGTAATTTCAGTGCTGAGAAGAACATATATTCTGTGAAAATCCAGATGCATTTCTAAGACACCACACTGGGAACAGAGACTTGTAATGATTTATCTACAAAGAGTAAAAAGATACAGATAACCAAAAAGTTGTCATTTCCTGCAATACAAATTTCACTGAAGTAAAACTGTAACTACCAGGTATAACCATTAATAGAACTCTAGATGCTAGGACTGTGGAACCTTCCGTCTTCCTAACCTTGTCCTCAGGCTAGCCTTAAAGGCCTGTGAAGATCTATTAATAACACTGCTGTTTCGTTCTCTGGCAGCTCTTGTACAGAAGGCTTGGTGCCAATTTGTGGTTGAGCCCCTCCCTGGGAGAAATCATGCCACTCAGAGACAGCTGATAAGTCATGCCTATTTTCCCACTTTCTTCACTGTGTTTTTCCTGTCTGAAGAATTTGTTTATGGACTTGATTATTGTAAAGATAATAATCTACAGGATTCAGTGGTATCGCATTCCTCTATGCATTTCCTCCCTGCACATTTATGTGTGTGAAGATACTGTCTTTCTAAATTCCTTTCAAGACAAATTATTAATGTTATGTATTAATTATTCTCCACTGTACCTAACCGTTATCAACACTACAGAGATACCATTGGTCTCTGTGAGAACTTTTGTCAACACTAACATAGTGAGCAAGTGCCAATGAGAAAATATTTGTCTAATTAGAAACTTTTGTATTTTCTTTAGGAAATAAAAACTGAAACACATTTTAAGTATATTGGATATATTGCTATTTGTGCATATGTAGTAAATTGTTTTAAAAGTATTCTTCATATTCACATTAGATAACCTTTCAGGTGGCACATTTCACAACACGGATGCACTTCTTAATTGTCCTCCATCCGTCAGCATTGTAAAGCAAGAAGTGGCATGTTTGCATGCAGTTCTGAGACGGAGATGTATAGGCAACTTTGCCGAGGTGTATAGGTGGAGAATGGGAGTTTGAGAAAGGCATTTTGGCCCAGGAGGAGAAGGCAGTAAACTAGCAATGGAAAGAAGGGTCAATGCCATAGCAGTGGGATGGAATGAAAAACGAGAAAAAGAAAAATGCCTCAGGATTTGGTGGAGAGTTTCTTTTACCTTTTTAAGATAACACTTATGGTCAGCTTCCCAGCTTCTTAAATCTGGACACTCTAATGATTGCCCATTCCACGACCTGTTTCAAGACTGGTGTTTGGAAAACTGGAATTAAATGTAGGCTTTGTTCCTTCTGTATTCAGTTGCATTTTTCCCTTTTTCATTTAGAAATGTTGTTTTATTTCACCTTCCCTTCTTTATGTTCAATTTAGAATGCGTTGGGCATTTTATCCTTTTTTGAACATTATTTTCTATCCAGAACATCTAACTTGAACAAATATACTCAGTTCTACATTATAAAAAAATGTTACAATGAATTTAATGCTTAAGACTAATTTCGGAAGTGACAGTGGAAGGAATTCCAAAGGCTTTCACTGACACTTCGTGGCAAAAGATGGAACTACAGTATATTTAGGACAAGTTTCGTGATATGTATTGTTTTTTATGTTTATAATATAACAAATAACAATCAAGAAATTGTTATTTATTTATCTACATAGGTATGTCAAATAAACAACCAAAAAATTGCCAAGTGTTTTATTAAGATAACATCTAAACTGAAATATCACAACTTACTACAAATAATACTTTTGTTTCACAAATAATTTAAATTGCATATAAAAATCACAATTGTGTTTAATATTGCATTAATATATTGAAACTAAGGTTTTTGGAAAAATTGTGTTTTCTTTCAATCTTTTTAAAAATACCATATTTATAAAATGAGTCATTAAGATTATCTCTGAACATTTTCATTTTCATTCTGTATGGAAGGTTTTTGAAGAACATCATTATTAGTGCAGAGTTTTTTTCACATTTTGTAGTCTGTCTTATCATAGCAGCAATTCCTTTTTTTAGTTTTTCGAGACCGAGGTTCACTCTTGTTGTCCAGGTGAGTGCGGAGGTGTGATCTCGGCTAACCACAACCTCCACCTCCTGGTATCAAGCAATTGGATCAAGCCTCAGCCTCCAAATAACTGGGATGACAGGTGCTCACCACTACACCCGGCTAATTTTTGTGTTTTCGATAGAGACAAGTTTTCACAATGTTGGCTAGCCTGATCTCGAACTCCTGACCTCAGGTGATCCACCTGACTTGGCCTCCCAAAGTGCTGATATTACAGGCGTGAGCCACTGCACCCAGCAGGCAACTAATTTGTTTAATTATGGTAAAATACATATAATAGACAATTCAACAATTAATCAGGTTTAAATGGATAGTTCAATAACATTAAATATATTTACCTTAAGTGCGACCACTACCCCCATCCATCTCAAGAACTTTTAACATTTTTAAAACTGAAACTCTTTACCAATGAAACAATAAAGTCTCCTTCCCCATTTCTCCTAGCCCCTGGGGAAAAAAAGTTCTAATTTCCATCTGATTTGATTGCTCTGAGTACCTCATATAAGTGAAATCATGTAATTCTTGTTCCTTTTTGTTTTTACCTTATTTTAAAATAACCAAAATTAAATAAATAAGCAAATTCTTAAAAATAAAATTGATATATTTAGTACAAATACTTTGAAGGCACTCAGTAACCCACTAATTATGTCCCATGCCCAATCACATCTCAGTATCATAAATTTTGTGGTCAATTATTAGTTGACATTTTAGGGCCCAAGTATATGTTTACAAAGAGATGCAATCTTGCATATGCGGTTTACATGTTTTTAATCAAGCCTTTGCACCAGCATATCACCTTAGTTTACATTTGTCTAAGTGCAAGTATCGGTTTTAGAATGTAACTTTGCTAATGTATAATCTGTAAGATACTAAAACAAAAGCCGGTTTCTTATAAGTGCAATAACGGCAAAGGTCTTTTTAAAAATAATGTGTTGTTTTCCCATTTGAAAATTACTTTAGTCTTTGTCTCATAAAATAACAGGAAAATAACTTAAATCAAAAGACTGTACCTGAATATTATGTTGAAAACATATTTTATAACATATTTTATATCCTTCTTTGCATCATGGGCTGCAGATGTTCTCCTGCTGCTTGAGCCACTTTCCATGTTTTACAGAGAATGTGCACAAGTTATATATCATCCGATTCTTTCAGAGGAATCTGCTAAGACACATGATAGTGTGAAAGATAAAGGAAAAAAGGAATTTGTATCTTCTTGGCACTTCTGCATTTCAAAACCACTATTTCAATAAAGCCCATGTTAGAGGTGGAATGCAGGAATTCATTGAATCTACATTCTTGCCTTCTGCTATCTTCTTTCTCCCGTGTAGGTTCAATTATTCCTCACTTCTGGTTAAAGAACACAGGCTTTTAAATACAGACTAACTGTAAATTGACTTTAATAATGGCATATAATGGTTATTCACAGAACTGATTTAAAATGTGGTATCAAGTTCAGGTCCTGGGACTAACCAGAATTCATCAGAAGATAGTACATGGCCAGTTGAGAACCATAGCTTACTTTATGTCTAAGAGAATATTGACAAGCAGCTAAGTTCTCTGGGAGCGCTCAGATTTTGCTCCAAAGGAATGAAGAAAGTAAATTCCCTTTTTAGCCATTGAGCCTTTTCTCTCCTTTTAAAGAATTTGCTCATGGGAAAATATACCTACCAACAGTAGCAACATACTATAAGTTTATGAGCAAATCAAGTCCATACATAGTTACTGCAGAGTATATTATAGGCAGTATTTTTGTTGGGAGGAAAGCAGCAGAAACTTAACAAAGTAAGGGAAAGAGAAAAGGCAGCTTATGATGGTTAAGAGCCTTTGTGCCAGTAGAGAGATAAGAAAAAATACAAAAAAAAAAAAAAAAACTATAATGATCCACAATCATTTTAAAATGCAATTTATGGCCATGAAGGGTACAGCATGTGATTAGGTATTAAAGAAGAAAGATGTCATGTTAATTTTGGCTAATTAAAACATATTTTATTAAGCAAAAAGTTTTGTATTTGGCTGGTTGATCAGTTGATTTTGGATAGTTTGGGGTACTAATTCATTAGTTAAAAAGATATTGAAATGGAGCATGGGCCATTTCCAGACAGAGGAATGGCCTGAGTGATGGCCTGGGCATGGAATATGTTTGATATATAGTGAAATATGAGACTCAATCTGGTGCTCTAAGTATTTTATGGGAAACATTATAAGGGATAAAGGGCAAAAATTAAACTTGCATTCAGTTACTATTGGCCATCTGAAAATGTTGTACCCTCCAGGAGAAGAGAGAGCTCTCACTGAAATGGAAGAGTTAATACAAGACATTGTGCCTGTCTGTGCTGCATTAATGGATTTTATCCATTTTATGATATTTATTTTATTTTATGAAATTTATCCATTAATGACATTAATGGGTAAAATATATAGGAGTTCAGACAGGCACAATGCAGGGGAAACTATTAGGAGGTCACTGCAATACTCTAGCTAATGCTTACGACAATCTGACATTAGGTATTTGCAATAGGAATACAAAGAATGTAATAAAGGAAAAAGATATTTTGGGGATTTCAAGCCTAATTAATGGGAGAGAATGGAAGGTTATTATACTTCAGAGGAACATCAAGTCCAGTGATAAGTTTAAGTTGTATAAATTTAGTGTGCTCTCAGGAGAAGGTGATGTTTACTTTGTACTTTTAGAACCTTGCATGATGGGTGACTGAATAAACAAATACATGTTTAACACAAATTTAGAGGATGTGCCCTTGTAGACATTTATGTAGTTCTGAATAGTCCATTTAAAGAGAGGCACTAGGTTTTCTTCCAGGGTTTTTCGAGTTTCCGGTTTCACATTTAAGCCGTCTTCAGCTGCTATTTGTATTGGCGAAAGACGGGTCCAGTTTCGTTTTTCTGCATGTAGCTCAGTCATTTACTGAATAAGGCGTCCTTTCCCCAGTGTCTATTTTTGTTGGCTTTGTTGAAGATAAATTGGCTCTAGGTATGTGGCTTTATTTCTGGGTTTTCTATTCTGTTCTATTGATCTATATAACTATTTTTATACTATTAATAGTATCATACTGTTTTGGTTACTATAGCCTTATAGCATAATTTGAAGCCAGTTCATATGATACCTCCAGTTTTGTTCATTTTGATTAAGGTTCATTTGACTATTTGGGCTTTTTTGTTGTTGTTCGATGTGAATTTTTGGATTTTTTTTCTAATTCCATAATGGAATACTTCTCAGAAATAAAAAAAGCATGATATCATGTCTTTTGCAGCAACCTGTATAGAAATTGAGGCCATTATCTTAGGTGAAGTAACTCAGAAACAGAAAGAAAATACCACATGTTCTCACTTGTAAGTGGAAGCTACATTTTGTATACACATGGACATAGAAAGTGGAATCATAGACATTGGTGACTCAGAAAGGCAGAAGAGTTGAAGGGGCGAGAGATGAGAAATTATCTAATGGATATAGAGTACACTATTCGAGTGAGGATTACACTAAAAGGCCAGACTTCACCACTATGCAACATACTCATGTAACAAAACTGCCCTTGTATTCCCTAAATCTATAAAAATAAAAATAAATAAAATAAATACAGGTACTGATAATCTGAAATGTGGTCACAATAAAGAAAGCAGGGTGATGAGAGGTAAAAGCCTACTGTTGTATGTGAAGGGTTTGGTGATGTTTATCCCAGAGAAGCAAAGCCTTGGGAAATAGACAAAGCCACAGTCTTCAAATATTTGAATGGACATAATGTGAAGACAACAGTGAAAATATTTTTTAATGGCACAGTAGTATTATCTAACACAAACTCAAAATTCAAATTTATCCAATTTTCCCAATAGCTTTCTTTATAAATTCTTTTTTTTCTTTTTATTTCTTCTTAGGATTGAAAGGTAAATAATCTAGCATCTATACAAGGGAACCGATGTTTATCTATCTATCTATCTATATGCATTTCCATATATATATATATGTGTGTGTATATATATATATATATATATATGTTTGTGTATGTGTATATATATTCCCCCAAAAGTGTGCCTTGACTGTTTAGAAAGCTTACAAGATCTCAAACTGTCTTAATAGACTGACAGTAATCAAATCAATCATCCTTCTTGTTGTTGTTCTAGGTAGTTTGCACCTAGAGAAATGATGGCAGTTATAGATAATATAAATAGAAAATGGCAGTTACTGATGATCTGAAGTGTGTTCAGAATAAAATAACCAGGGTGATGGGGGATGAAAAACCCAAACGTTTCACATGATGGATTCTGAAGATCTTTAAGCTGGAGAAGCATAGGCTAGGGAAGTGGGCGTAGCTGTGGTCTTTAAATGCTTGAATGAGTACCTTTATGAGTTGAATTGCGTTTTTTCAAAAAGATACGATTAAGTCCTAAAGTTAATTACCTCAGAATGTGACCTTGTTTGGAAATGGGGTCATTGCAGATATAATTTGATATGGTAAAGTCATATTGTAGTAGGGTGGGCCTTTAATCCAATATGACTGGGATTCTTATAAGATGATGGTCATGTGAAGATAGAAACACAGTAGAATGTCATGCACTGACGAAGGCAGAAATTGAAGTTATACTGCTGCAGTCCAAAGAGCACTAAAGATTGCCTGCAAACCACAAGATAATAGGGAGAGACAAAGAAGAATTTTACTGCAACTTTCAGAGACAGGACAGCCCTGCTGACACCTTGATTTCTGACTTCTAGCCCCAGAACCGTGAGACAATAAGTCTGTACTGTTTTAAGACACCTGTTTTAAAATAATACAGACTTAATGTCTCACAGTACATTGTTTATGGTACTTTGTTACAGCAGCCCTAGAAAATGAATACCAGCACAATGTAAATAAATAGGTAAAGTGTATTCATTCAGTTTCAATAAATAATTAGGACCTAGTAAGCAGAAATGAAGGGAAAACAGAACGTGAACAAGAACTTGCTAGTAGTTAAAGCCACCACAAAATGAACTCAGGGGCTCCAGCAAGTTTTAAATTTCCTAGTATTATAAATGTTCAAGCAGGATGAATGAAAGATGGTACAGAGGTGATTATCCATGCATCAGATGGGAGGTTAGACTGCATAATCTCCAAGTGAAAAATTGTATGATCTTCTGTTATATCCCTGTCAAATGGAGGTTGGTAGCTTCCTTTTCATTTATGCTTCAATTAAGAGGATACATGGATGACATAGCATGATGGGTAAGACTTAAATTCAAGATCTAGTACTTAGTTTTACTTTACTTACTCTAGCACTTAATTTTTTCTTCGGTAGGCCCCTTAACCTCTCCTTATTTTCCCAACTGTTAAACATGGATATTAATACTATTCACTTTATAGTGTTATTATGATGACATTAGTTAATAATTTAAAATGCTTAGAACAAGGCGCAGCACATAGTAATGACTGAAGAAGTGATTTTGAATGTATACTTGCTCTAATGTTGTCTAGACGTAATGGATTAAGTCTTCCCACCAGTACCATTCTTCATGTCCAAAATTCAGAACTGAAAGATTAGAAATAATTGCATTTTTTCTAAAAGTCCTGTGCATTTTTCTAGATCTGAGATTGTACTATTTGGACAATTTGTTGACCAAGTACCAGTAATATTATATTTTTGCTGATTTTCTCTTAACAAACTATGATAATGTGTTTGTCAACTGCTAGGATGGTTTGTGCATGTGTGAGTGTGTGTGTGTGTGTGTGTGTGTGTGTGTGTGTGTGTGTGTGTGTGTCTGTGTGTCTGTTTCAAGTGTTTATAGAAAATAAATCACTCAGTGGCATCATTTTCAAATAATAAAGACTGCAGTTACCTTGACTAAGGTTCACCTGAGTTTTTGGATATCACCATGCAAGAGTTAGAGGATGATGTAAAGTTTTCAAAATTAAATCCTCGAAAATGCAGGTATTTTGTTAAATTGACATCTGTTGGTAGCTAACAACCAATTTCAGCTTCAGGAACTAGTAAGAACATCTTCTAGCTTATGAAACTATTAATAAATATTACATAATTATCAAAAGAAATCCTCATTCGTTGATTTAGATTTAACAAAATGAGGTTTTATTTATTCACTATATAAAGATACTAATTCCTGTATTATTTGGGTGCATGAGTGACAGCCCTGATAGGTTTGTGATGCCCTAGACAAATTCAGTAACTCAGTGAAGCAAACCCATGAATAGATTGAGGTCAGTGTGTACACCTATATCATTCCAGAGCCAGTGATTATATAACTTTTATATGCATCAGACCGAGGACAAAGAATGGACGAACTGGATGTTCTGTCAGCAAAGAGCAACTGAATGAGACAGCACAACTTTTGAACTGGGGATATACTACAAGGCTATGAGGGAGGCTGGCTATGAAAGTATTGAAAAGTATGTTTGATTGCAGGGTGTTGTTTAGAGGCCCTAAGGGTCATAGAAAGGGGGCAAAATTGAGTGTCTGGAACTTATATGTGCTTTTTGACAGCACTCTCATTTTCACCAAAGAAGGCAACCCATGTGGTGAGAAGACCACAAGTGTTGGAGCTAAAGCCAATTTATAGCTATAGTTTTGTATTTTGTGAACTTATATGTCCTCAGACAAGTTTCCTGTGTCTCAACTTACTTTTTTATTTTTTTGAAAGGGAATCTCACTCGGGTCTTCTGTCGCCAGGCTGGAGTGCAGTGGCGCAGTCTCAGCTCACTGCAACCTCCTCCTCCTGGGTTCAAGACATTCTCCTGCCTCAGCCTCCCAAGTAGCTGGGACTACACATGCTCACCACCACACCCAGCTAATTTTTGCATGTTTTTTTAAGTAGAGAAGGGGTTTCACCATGTTGGCCAGGATGGTCTCGATCTCTTGACCTCATGATCCACCTGCCTTGTCCTCCCAAAGTCCTGGGATTACAGGCGTGAACCACCATGCCCGACTTCAGCTTCCTCTTTTATAAAATGTGGGTAATATCATTGTCCCTTAAGATTGTTGTCAGCATTAAACAATGTAAGTATATGAACCATCTAGCTCAGTATTTGGCAGTGGTAGTAGCTGAATAATTGTTGACTCTTACCATAAATAAAAAACAATTTGTTAAAAGTTCCAAATGCAGGGTTTAGGAGCAGACATGGGTCAAGGTCATGGATAAGGCAAACACTACAGTTCAGTGAACATTGCTAGCTCCTAATTTATCTCAACTCTGCAACCATTTCTTGAGATGCTACTATATATTGAGTACTAAGGCAATAGAAAGATGAATTAAAGACCATTTAAAAACTTCCGGCACTTGCAATTCAAAAGCAAGTGAAAATAAATACAGTCTTGTGATTTATTGAGAAATATCATGCAAGGTAAATGAACTGATTTTAAGCATGTATTTAGCATTCACACAGATTGACTGATTCAATGAAAACACATCACAGCCTTCAGTTATTTTTCCTTTTAAATACGTATTTGTGGACTTTATAGAAATATTAATTAGCTTGACAGTGTTTCCTCACCAATACCTATTTTCTTTGCTGAGTGACTGTTCCTTTTTCTTTTCTAATTAGTTTGTATGGCAGTGTGGAAGAACCACCACATGAGGACAGTAACCAACTACTTCATAGTCAATCTTTCTCTGGCTGATGTGCTCGTGACCATCACCTGCCTTCCAGCCACGCTGGTCGTGGATATCACTGAAACCTGGTTTTTTGGACAGTCCCTTTGCAAAGTGATTCCTTATCTACAGGTAATTGGTTTTCATGCTTTTTTGAAGCTACTAAATGTTTAGTCATAACCATGCCCTTTGTGGTAAATTAACTAGTGAGTAGAGAAATATATTTGACTAAGTCATTGGCAAACTGAAGGAAAAGAATACTTGAGAAGTTTTGGGAAACGAGTTAAATTCTGGATAAAAATAAAGTAACAAACTGCCAAATCATCATTAGATGCTGCACAAACATTTTACTTTTTTGGTTCCTGATTTCCCTATTGTTAAAGAAGAAACTTGAACTGATTAATGATTTAACCAATTAATGATCTCCCTCAAAAAATTATTGATCTTTCTCTTGAACCAATTATTTTTCTTCCAGTCCAAATCATTGAGGATATTTGTTTTTGCAAGTGATTTTATTTTATACTGAAAAATTAAGACCTACTTGGTCAAATCAGTGCCATGAACAGGCTTCAGTATAGATTCTAATTCAAACTACCAGAACTGGAATCTCTGTTCTGCCATTCACCACTTGTATGCTATCAAGCCAAATAGTGATTCATTTATTTTAAAGAATAATAATTTTAATGAGATCTATCTCATATGGTTGTTGTGACCATTCTCTTAGATAATTAATATAAATAACTTGACATAGTGATCACCCTTTGGAAGATGATGATCTTATAAAAACAGTGTGTTTCCAATAAACATCAATTATTAGCATCAGAATCATTAGTAGATGTTTTTCTTTCTTTAAGAGTGAAAATAGCTTCTTTTTCTATTTAATTGCCATATCAGTAATTAAGAACAAGTACTTTCAGAGATTAGTGTTCTGATTATTATTATAGCTCTAAAGTTTTAAAACAAAAGATTTATTAGGCAATGCTCATATTCACACATCCATCCTAAAGGATGGATTTCCTTTAGAAATTGGACAGCAAGTGGAATGGTGGCCACTGTCTGCTTGTCTTCCTATAGCCTTTCTGCACCCTCAGTTGCTACTCCATGCAGTCTCTCAGATGGTGATTATAATATTTTAAGGAAACAGAAAATAGGCTTCTAGGATCAAAAATTTAGGTGGGGCACAAATAACCAATTACTAGACATTATACTGATTAGGCTTTTGGAATGAAATGTTGCAAAGGGATATTTAGTTCAATAGTTCCTCAATTACCTCTTATAAAATGAAGTGATCATTGTTTAAGGTCAAACATTGTTTATAGAACAGCAAGTGGAAAATACCATAGAAGTTATAAGCTCCATACATATATTATGTTTAATTATAAAGTTAGTTTGGTTCGGCCTGCTAAAAATCACTAAAGGATTATAAAATGAACAGTAGCACATTTTTTTGCTTGGGGAAATAATATATGAGACAACAGAATTGAACAGTAGCACATTTTTTTTTGCATGAGGACAATAGTACATGGAGCAAGAAAAATTCTTAGTAATTTTTCTTCTATGAGGATAGAAGAAATGAAGGCTCTGCTGGTATTTTGCATAGAGGCACTAGGAAACAATACGTTTCAGAGAATACTAATATTTCATTATGTATGTGGTACTTCCAGAAAACCTTTTACTACTCTCGGTTTCAGTAACTACCAAAGATAAAATCTTGAGGATTCTCTTAAGTTTTGGGGTAGCTGCGGTTGCCCAGGATCTTTAATTGACTGTGAACATGAGAGATTCCCTGATGGAAAGTGAAGTGATAAGGGAGAGGTGCAGCACCCAGTGGCAGGTGCAGTCACGTGCAAATGCACAGCGATAGCTTTTTGTAGAGCAGGCACCTCAGAGTTTCCTGTATTTGCACTAGAGGACAGAATGGAAGCAGTGTAACCAGTGAATAATGGAGGGCAGGGGTATCTCTTAAAATCACTGACAGTCTTCTTTCACACAGCAGAACTGCTTAACAATTCCTACAGTCCAAGTAACATCATCATTCTGGAAGGATTCTGTCTGCCTCTCTGCATACAGTGCCAATCTAATCAATTCCTTAGTTCATCCTCTTCTCTGTAGAGCAAGGAAAAAAAACTACTGAGTAACAACATGATGAAAAAGACTAGATTCATAGATCTATTCATTACCCCCTCCAACATTACTTCTTGACAGAAAGGTGTAAATGCACAAAGATATTGGTGCATGGGTAAAACTAGTATCTCCAAATTCTTGATATTTATTGCCCGATTATTCGTAGAAGTTCCCCAAATGTAATGAAAAGTTCCAATGGGCGATAAACATACAATTTAAATCTGAGGACTTTTTCTCCCTAGTTGTGACATTCTGAAACTAATGACTTATATTCCTGATATGATATTTATGTCTTACTGAATATTTGAAAACATGTTACATAATGCCCAGCCACATTTTAAGGTTATTTGGTTGCATTTTAGATTATTTGGGCATTTACTAATTTGCTATAGTATATATGTTCTTTTTCTTCTAAATATAATACAGCCTTTAGATTTATGGATGATATACATTGTAACACATTGGCATATGTACAAAAAACTTAAAAATCTCACAAATGTTATAAAGCTTAGCTGAACAATTAAAATGACTCTTTTGAATTTTTAATAATTGTCTAACTTTGAGACCATTAACATATATTAGGCTATTTGCCAAATAATATCATCTATTTCAGTTCTCTTCCAACAAGGCAACAGCATTGGTTACTTTTTCAGAGAGATTTTTTTTAACTGCAGAAGAAGCTCTACACAGAAAATGCCATAAAAAAAAAAAAGAAGCCAGTTAGATGTGGGAAGTGGGCAGTGGGTGGTCAGACAAGCTCCCTTTCTCTCAGTCATACTTTGCAACCTTTCTGTCTATTAGTGCTTACCATCCAAATCTGTGATTTGGTAAAATTTCCATTTTTCCTTGTAGTGAATCTTTAAGATCCCTTTGACACATCTATTTGCTAGTATGAAACAGTGAACTTCTCTACTAAAAGTAATCCCCAAACATTACCCTGTGCAAAAGGTGCCCATAGTATAGGTCAAAGGCCACGTATCTGAAGGCAGAAGAAAGTTCCCTCTCACTCCACTTCATTTTCGACATTTATAGTCCACACTAGATTCATTTCTCGAATGACTTACTGTTCCACTGACTCGAGCTAGTACCAGAATCCACATGAAAAGACACCCAGAAGTACATTCTTAGAAGTTAAAAGCAACAACAAAACTTTCAGTTATAGTTGCTTATGATAAAATACAATTTTATATCACCTCCAAGAAAATCTTATAAATTGCACATCATTGTATATTCATTTGTAAAATGCGCAAGCAAATATAGTAGTTCAAGCAATGAATATTAACTCACTGATTGTCAAGGGTTCATTCAATGGATTGGTTCATTCTACCATTCCATTAATCACACTAGCATATATTCCCCCCCTTTGCTATGTGACAATGGGCACTGCTCCCTGGGTCACTGTTGGCACTGGATGCCAGTCTTTCAAGTAAACTGGTATAAGTTTATTATTATTATCTAACGGCATTAGGAAATACTGGAAATGACATTCATGTTTGAACCGTGCTACATCTATCCCATTTATCCATGTTGATTAGATTAATAGATAGAAATCACTAAGCCTTTATGAATACTTTCTACTTCTAATTGCCAGAGAGGATAAATATATCTCTGACCCAGAAGCTATGAAGAGGTGACTGTGCAAATCTATGCAACCATAGTTCTATTCCCAGGTTAGCAATGGTATTGAGAGGCCCTAGGTGTCTAGCTTATTTGCAAAGAAGGAATGGAGGTTGTAGAGAACAAGGTGAGATTGGTTTGAGAAAGAGAGTTGAAGGTACTCTAAGATAGCACAAAGAAATTTCCAGGAGTCACCAATCAACCTAAGTCCATTCTCATAGAGTCCAGCCCTTTAAAATTACACTTAAAATGAAATCAGTCACCAAGAATTTAGCAAAGGTTAGGCTTTTACTTGTAATTTCTATGAATATTCTTCTCTGAAAAGCAATGTGTTCCAATTAAAATATAGAATTTCAGTCTCAAGAATGAAAGATAAAACTAAGAGTATAATCACTATCATTATCATTATTATTATAATCATAAATAATAGCAAACAAGCACCAATTATATACCAGCCCTGGAATAGACACCTTACATCTCAACTAACTGTCCATACAATTCCATTGTTAGGCACTATTAATCATCCACATTTTACAGATGAGAAAACTGAGGAATAGAGAGGTTAAGTAACCTGCCCAGGAAAACTCAGTAAGTCAGGTGAGATTTATGCCCAGAAAACCTGGTTGCAGAATTCATTCCAACTATACTCTGAGGCCTCTCCCATAGAGAAACAAAAGAATCAGAGTTTGTAAGAATCTTATCCTGTTGATTACCTTCATTTAGCACACACACACACACACACACATACATGCAACACAACACACACATGCAACACACACACACACACACACACACACACACACACTAGGCTCAAAGGTGTAAAGTGAGTGACTCAATAGTGTGCAGCTAGCTGATTAGAGAGAGAGAATAGATGGATCATCCTGACACTTGGCCCACAGACTTTCTGCACTGTTGCCCTGGCTCTTAGATCTCTTTCACTCATTTGTACCTTTAATAAACATATCAACAAGAAAAGCTCTCATGCTCTCATGTAAAAGACAGAAATATTTACCCTTTCCACATATTATGAGATCAATATAACCAGGACAGAAAAATAGAGGAAGATGACTGGACCACATCTGCTGTCTTCAATTAAGGCTCACCACTCTATTAATGGATTAACAAATATTTGTTTTAAAGACACATGCAAGTATAAGTTCATTGCAGCACTATTCACAATAACAAAGACGTTATCAACCTAAATACCCATCAATAATAGACTGGATAATGATAATGTGGTACATATACACCATGGAATACTATGCATCCATAAAAAAGAATGAGCTCATAGCCTTTGCAGCAATATGAATGGAGGCGCTGTTATCCTTAGCAAACTAATGCAAGAACAGAAAACCGAAAATCACATGTTCTCATTTGTAAGTAGGAACTAAATGATGAGAACACATGGACACATAGAGAGGAACAACACACACTGAGGCCTTTCAGAGGGTAGAGGGTGGGAGGAGGGAGAGAAGCAGGAAACATAACCAATAGATACTTGGCTTAATACCTGGGTGATGAAGTAATCTGTATAACAGATCTCCATAACAGACATTTACCTATGTCACAAACATGCACATGTACCCCTGAAATCAAAATAGAAGTTGAAAACAAAATATTTCTTAAATACATAATGCACATCAAATGTTGTATCAGATACTGGGGACACAGTTGTGAAAAAAAAAAAAAAGCAGTCCCTTCTACCATATAGCTTTGTTCCAATAGAGAAAACAGACAAAAAATAAGCAAATTAAGCTGAATAATCTACTACCTTATATATGCTGCAAAGAAAATAAATAGAAATCTGTAATAAAATGTAAAAGAAATGAAAAGTCTTTTTATAGGGAGATTCTGAGAGTGATATCAGAATCAATATTTCATCCAGTATAAGAGAGCACATTAAACATAATTACATCAAATAATCATATGGATATAGGCATTTTAAACATGTTTCTTTGTTATTTCCTTGAAGTTCCAAGTTAAAGAATCATTTGTGGCACTGTTAGTTATATAAAAATTTTGACTGGGTGAACCTATCTAGCTTTTGGAGTCACATTGTCTAGGTTAGCAGTGAGCAAACTGTAGTAAGGAGATCCACATACAGAGTTCTCTTTTAACATGACTCATAGCTTTCTTAATGCACTAATGTACAAATAGCCCTCATTATTTGAAAATATGAAATAAGCCACCCATAATTTAAAAATGTTAACTGAATATAATTTCAATCAAATTTCTATATGATAATTTAAAAGGAAAACGTTATTCTTTATAATTGAGGCTTTTCCAGTTTGGAATAAACGTATGTGTTTTATTTTCTTCTATGTGAGTGTATGGTTTCTTCCAATCAGTGGAAAAGTTACAGGGCAAAATAATTGCAGCCATTATTTAAAGAATGCCATATTATAAATTAAGACATTTGGAATTTAAAATAAAAGATTACAAAGTTTTCATCAGACCTTTTCATGTTTACCAATTAATATGCATTTAAAGGTATATTTCTAATATTTCATTTTTCTTTTTGATATGATTTCTTTTTAAGTAGAAAGCACTTGCATGGATTTTTCGGCAACTTTGAATTTGCTTATATATTGTGACTACCTTTCTTGTTTAGTAAATATATTAAGAGTAATTCTTTTAACAGCTGATGCTTCTTCATTACTATGATGTTTCCTTTCTCTAGACTGTGTCGGTGTCTGTGTCTGTCCTCACACTGAGCTGTATCGCCTTGGATCGGTGGTATGCAATCTGTCACCCTTTGATGTTTAAGAGCACAGCAAAGCGGGCGCGTAACAGCATTGTCATCATCTGGGT
Source organism: Plecturocebus donacophilus (assembly GCA_004027715.1). Classification (NCBI taxonomy): domain Eukaryota; kingdom Metazoa; phylum Chordata; class Mammalia; order Primates; family Pitheciidae; genus Plecturocebus; species Plecturocebus donacophilus. The sequence continues at coordinate 26,428 of PVKP010010217.1, forward strand.
TGTATCTTGCATTATAATGATTCCGCAGGCCATCGTCATGGAGTGCAGCACCATGCTCCCAGGCTTGGCCAATAAAACCACCCTCTTTACAGTGTGTGATGAGCGCTGGGGTGGTAAGTACCTTATGGGGCATGAACTGGCATTTATATTGAGAGCAGCAAATTGAAAATTGGATTAGCATAGCCATTGTAAAGCTAGGCTTATGTATCTTATTAGCATTTGTGAATACAGTTTTGCAAGAGCATGAAGATCAACTTGAATTTCAAAACAATTGCACAGAATAATGCTACCTATCTGAATCCTTTGGAAATGTTATCTACTGTTTTCTCATTTTCATATCTTTTGGATAGGAACTGAAAGGAGATTATTCTACAATTCAGATTTGATTATTTTAGTTTTCCTTAAACTCCTTAAAACAAAAAGCAACACAGAATACAAATCCAATTATGTATTCTGGAATGATCTGAGTTCTATAAGATAGTGCAACTCTGTGTTGTCTAAAGTGTCAGAGTCCCTAATGGGCTTCAAATACAACTGAGTTTTTTCATTTTAAGAGCATGTCCTTGTTCACATGGTCCTGAGAATATGACCAGAGTCAGTATGTGGTTCTCTAAGTCAAATTATCCAAATCTGTTTTCTCTATTCATAATACATTCAATTAGTGAGTTTTGTTACTAGGATAATTATTATCCAATTTAAGAATTACAGGGGCCAGGCGTGGTGGCTCATGCCTATAATCCCTGCACTTTGGGAGGCTGAGGCAGGTGGATCACAAGGTCAGGAGTTCAAGACCAGCCTGGCTGACATGGTGAAACCTCATCTCTACTAAAAATACAAAAATTAGCTGGGCATGGTGATACCTGCCTGTAATCTCAGCTACTCTGGAGGCTAAGGCAGGAGAATTGCTTGGATTGGGACCGTGGAGGCAGAGGTTGCAGTGAGCCAAGATCATACTGCCACTGCACTCCAGCTTGGGCTACAGAGCAAGACTCATCTCAAAAAAAGAAACGAATTATAGTAATTATGAATCAATCTGATTTCTCATCTGACATGTATGATGTGAAATTTGAACAATCAGGTTTGAAGGCTTTATGTTTCTTTGGTTCAGAATTCTTAGAATCAGTCTAAGGTTTTTGTGTAACAGTGAGAACACTTCTGTCAATACCTGATGCCAGCACAAATCTGCGCACAGGAAAGAATGACAGAAAATAAAATAACCCTGCATTTTTGCATAGCATGCGGTAATTCCAGTATTTCACATGAAATCTGAAAAAAACAATCTGACCTCTTCTGTGTAAGTGTACTAAAATGGCTCATATTTAGGGAATTTATACATTAGAAAATAATTTGTTTATAAGAAAGATGTATCAAAACAAGCAGTGCACACTGGGAATTAATTATGGATAATATTCTTAAATATTATAATCTTTGGATTTCCATTACTTGTTACCTTGGTGTTTGTACTAGAATACTGAAAGGAAAAAAAGTCAATCACTGATGAATTAAGCATACACTACAAGATAGGTCTACAGCAAGATAATATTTAAGAGAGACTGGGGTTATTTCATATATTGTCCTAATACCTATAATAACTAATATTTTACAGTTTGTTTTATCTATTACCCCAAATATCAAATCTCTCTCTTTTACTAGGATTTGCTTTTCCCTTTTAACATTGCATTTTTTTTTTTTTTTGCTTTTTTTCTCTCTGGATCATGTTCAGTTTTTCCCAATTAATAGTGCCAACAAAAACAAAATAACTGGAAATTTCCAAAATGGTAGAATATTTATTAAGTGTCCTATGTACCATTTATTAATGCTTAGACAACACCTTGAGAACTTAGTATATGTCAGGCGTTGTGCCCACCTAGAGAGAAACAGAGTCTACTTGAGGGAGCACACTCTGTATAATAAGGCTCAAAGGCCAATAAACAAATTTTTATAGGGTAATTCAAATTTTTACATAGTTATATACAAAGTGCCAGGAACACAAATGAGAGAACAAACTCAGCTTTGTCCATTTGAACAAAAGCTTACAGAGGAGCTGCTAACGTTTCAGCAAAACATTAAAGATAACCAGGAATTCTCCAGACTGAGAAGAGGGAAAAGGATGTTCAGAAATCAAGAAAACCCACATCATGGGTACTACATTACGAAGAAGACAGAAAGTGAGTCAGAACTTGTAGTTTCTGGAACATAGGAGCAGGTAGTCTAAATCATTGAGTTTGGAAATAAAGTGGATTGGGGACTGACTGTGACATGTCTCTTATACAATTCTTATTATTTTACATTGACTTATATTTAGAAAGCCTAAAAAAGGTCTTTCTCAGAATCTTGTTTTAAATTAAATAGTAAATTTAGCCCTAGAGAGATTATATTATTTTTTCAAGATTATGAAGCAAATATGTACACTTAAATCTAAAGCTTCCAACTCTTAAGTTGGAATTCTTTAAGTTATAGAGATTGCAATTAGATAAATATACAAATATTTTTCAGTATGTGTCAGCAGTATTTTCTCTAAAGTATTCTGGCAATTAGTTTCTGCTTTTATAAACCTTTCTTTTTTAAATGTTGCCCTGAATAATCAAGTAATGGTAACCTCCATTAACAAAAAGATTGCAATGCCATGGAATCCTGTTCAGTTATTATGATTAAGTAAATAGATCTATGATTTTTAAATTACCTCTGAGTGATAAATATAAATACATAAAACTCAATTCTACATTTGTATTTTATTACCTAACTCTAGCAAGGACATTTTCATTAAAAAAGAAAACAATTGTGGAATATACAAAAATCTAAACTTGGCCTTCAGAAGTCATTTAAAAAAACTATTTGAAGATGATTTTATAATAGCCCATAATTAAATGTGTATAAAGGCTAAAATTAAGTATTATTGGATTGAATTGATGATCCACAAAATCCAACTTAATAAAAGCTATACCATTAGTTTTTCAAATACTAAATGAAATTGTTAATAACCTCATGTTTTTAAGAAAAACATAAAATAATTCAAGGCAGATTTTTATATTTTTTATTAGACATTTATTATGATGATTTTTACATAGCATGTAAAATGATTGTTCATGTAAACTATTTATAAGTCCATGTTCAAATTATAATATTAAACCTTGGCATATACATGATTTTCACAACATAAAAACACCATAGGAAAGTATATTTTACAGTGTCAGCTCTCTGAATTCAAACATTTTTAAAGGCCAACTGTCATTTAGCCTAATTTAAAAAACTATTGTAAAATATCTTCTATTATTTGAGATTAATTCATGATCTGTGTTTCTTGTCTTTATTCTAAGTTAAATCAATAATGTAGTTATAAAATAGAGAGTAATGTCATAAATATCCTACAACCAATATTGCAGTGGAAAAAAATTTAGAAAACAATTTGGTCAGTTGATACATATCTATCAAATAGCTTTTGGAAAAATTCTGTAAATGCTATTTTACATGTGGTGCAAAATAATTGAGAACTCTAACTAAGCAATTTACCATAAATATGTAATTATGCATGGATAAATGATTTCTAAAACTAATTATATTCATCATTGCCTATTACTTCTTCATAAAAAGAACCTTAAGCCATGATTTCTGGCAGACACACACAATGCTCAAGAACATATAAAGAATCTTAATACTTATTTTAATAATTTTTAAAATATACATTTGTATGTTCACTGTTTGTCTCAGTCATATAGTTTCATACTTGTTCAATTTTTTAAATTGTTCCAGAATTAACCCACAATTTCTTTATTGCTTAGTTTGTAAATTCATAGTTCTACAGAAAAGATCTTATAGAAAGAAACTCTTGGCCGGGTGGGTATGTGCCTGTAATCACAGCACTATGGGAGGACTAGGCAGGCAGATCACCTGAGGTCAGGAATTCAAGACCAGTCTGACCAACATGGTGAAACCTTGTCTCTACTAAAAACACAAAAATTAGCCAGGTGTGGTGGTATGTGCCTGTAGTCCCTGCTACTTGGGAAAGGGCGACAGGAGAATTGCTTGAACCCGGGAGACAGAGGTTGCAGTGAGCCGAGATCACGTTGCTGCACTCCAGGCTGGGCGACAGAGCGAGATTCCATCTCAAAAATACACACATACATACATAAAAACAAAAAAACTCTTTTTATACACTCAAAGTTATAATTGCTTCACTATTCATTCATCCAGTGTTTAACTAGTATGTACTGTGTAAGTCAAACATTGTTCTGGTCACTGGAGATTGGTAATATCTCTTTTTTTTGAATCTTAATGACAAATTGTTCTTTGGTGGGCTAAAAAAATTGGAGCCCTTTTTTTAGTCATAGTAATTATGGCATCTGGCCTATTTAAGGTTTGAAAGCATATAAATATGTATATATGTGTATTAGTGGGAACATTTATTAAGCACATTTATTAGAGAGGAAATAGTAAAATATGTTAAAGATTCAGGTAAACTTAATGAACCCCTAAACTTTAAAAAGACAGTCCAATTTGAATATTGGGAAATTATATTTAATTTACTTGTTCATTCAATTCCTGACAAGTGTACCATGAAAGAGGAATGTTTGTAGTTTCTAGATAATTAAGATAATATGCTGATTGAATAATGGACCCTAATTCATCTGAGAGAAATTAAGTTTTGCCTGTCAAATATGTGATACGACTCTTTAATCTCTGATTTCAAAGACTAAAGATCCACATTTGTTCTTTATTAGTTAGTTTCATATATAAAAAATATTTATTTAGATTGTGCCTATGCATCAGTTGAGTAAAAACAGTAATTTTTAATGATTATCAACATTTAAAATACTGTTTTTTATATTAAAGTAATGCTTTTGTGAAACAAATTTTCAATAGTAATTTTCAATAGGTAATATACAAATGTCTTAAATACATTGAAGATGTTGCTTATCAAGTGCCAAAAGACTTCAAAGATATTTTCATCACACATAATTTAAAATTTTAATTGCATTTCTGGGTTTTTATTCAGCTTAGACTCTAAGTGTGAAATGAGGAATTTAAGACTATCATGTTTCCCCAATTATCTATTATAATCTCCTTATTAAAACAATCTATCATACCCTGGAAGGATAATTTTGCTTGATCAACTTTTTTCCATATCAGTGTTCATTATCATAATATGCAGTTAGCAGGCAATTACATGTTTTTCTAATTATTCATAAATATACCAACCACATAAGGAGCATTTACTACCATCTATTCAAAATGCCTGTTATCACAGTGATGCTGTCCATAGCTGCAGTTGAAAAAAATTGCCTATCAAATCTAGTTTCCTCTGTGCACTCAATTTGTCTTACGCAGACATCAGGGCTTCACACGTACCTAAGTTTCAAAGTTATATAGATTTTTTAATGCGGAAAGCTCATGGGATACTTCTTCAAAACAAAAGTTCAAAGCCTGTTAGTTGCCTGAAAGTGCTGAGGTCACTTTCAGATTCCTTTGAAATTGGCCCACCAAATGCTGTGTAGGCTGTGGCACTTCAAAGGGAAAGACTGTTATTTCTCCAGTCAGAATGCTTGAATTTTATTGCTTTTTATGTAACTGGCCTGTTTTACAGGATCAACTTGAAAGAAAGTTAGAAACTGATAAGGTAGGTGAATGCTACCTGGGCCAGAGAGAAGCTAAAAATGACACTTCAGCTTGGTCTCTTAGACTTAGGAGCTAAAAATACAAAAATTAGATGGGCATGGTGGTGTGCGCCTGTAGTCCCAGCTGCTGTCCCTACTGAAGATTGCAGGGCAGAAACACATCTAAACCAAGAGAGAATATGAGTTTAGAAGGATGAATACTGGTGACTCACACCTATAATCCAAGCACTTTGGGAGCCTGAGGCGGGTAGATCATGAGGTTAGGAGTTCGAGACCAGCCTGACCAACATGGTGAAACCCTGACTCTATGAAAAATACAAAAATTAGATGAGTGTGGTAAGATGCACCTGTCATTTCAGCCACTCAGGCGGCTGCGGCAGGAGAATCCCTTAAACCCCAGGAGACTGAGGCTGCAGTTAGCCGAGATCACACCATTGCACTCCAGCCTAGGAGACAGAGTGAGACTCTGTCTCAAAAAAAAAAGGGAGGGATGAATATGGAAAACAGACTCAAACTCAACTGCATCTGAAAGATAAGGCTATGGAAATAAGATTGTGTGGGATATTAAACTCCTAAATATGTTAAAATATATTCAACAAGAATCAAATGCATGATTGCTCAATGAATATTATCTATTATTATTACAAACACTTTATTTATTATTATAGATTAATCCTGAGTATAAACTGCCCTTATCACAAATTTGATCACATAACCAAGCTTTCATGCTTCTACATCCCCATTCTGAAGTAATGAAAAGAATAAAATGCATAGAGGTAATGGCATTATTCCTCAATAACAGTATGGGACCAATCCACTTGCCAATAGAAAAAGTCAACATGTATAATTTTTAGAAGACAAGCAAAGCAGACTCTGTTGTGTTAGCATTCACTTATAATGAGTTATTACATTTAATATCTATGGAATCTATACAGGATATATTGTTTTCTCTTTTACATTGCAGGAAAAATAGATAGACCATTGTGATATATTCCAGTACTATCACAAAAATATCTTCTAAAATCTACAGGAAACTCAAATCAGGAAGAAAAATGCAAACAATCCCAACAAAAAGTTGGCTAAGAACATGAATAGACAATTCTCAAAGGAAGATATACAAATGGCCAACAAACATATGAAAAAATGTTCAATATTGCTAATAATCAGGGAAGGGCAAATCAAAGCCACAATGCAATACCACCTTATTCTTTTGTTTTTGTTTTGAGACAAAGTCTTGCACTCTTGCCTGGGCTGGAGTGCAGGGGCGTGATCTCAGCTCTCTGCAGCCTCTGCCTCCCAGGTTCAAGGGACTCTCCTGCCTCAGCCTATCAAAGTGCTGGGATTACAGGTATGAGCCACTGTGCCCAGCCAATACCACCATGCTCTTACAAGAATGGCCGTAATAAAAAATCCAAAAAATAATAGATTTTGGTATGAGTGTGGTGGAAAGGGAACACTTTGACACTGCTGGTGAGAATGTAAGCTGCCACAACAAATATGGAAAACAATGTGGAGATTCCTTAAAGAGCTTAAAATAGATCTACCATTTGATCCAGCAATCTCACTACTGGGCATCTACCCAGAGGAAAATAAGTCGTTATACTAAAAAGATACTTGTGCATGCATGTTTACAGCAGCATAACTCACAAATGCAAAAATATAGAACCAGCCCAAATACCCATCAATCAATGAGTGAATAAAAAAAACGTGGTATGTATATACCATGGAATACTACTCAGCCATGAAAAGGAATGAAATAATGGCATTCCCAGCAACCTGGATGGATTTGGAATCCATCCATAATTCAAGGATGGAAAACCAAACAACATATGTTCTCACTCATAAATAGGAGGATACAAAGGCATAAGAATGGTAAAATGGACTTCAGGGACTGTTATGTTTAATGTTATAACACCTTGAAATTCTCATTTTATTAAAAGTATATGCATGTATTTTTAATAAAAGTGCACACACACACCACACACATACTATGCTTAAAGAGGAATTTTATATATATTCCAATAAGTGCACAAAAAGAATCATTGTCAAATTTTTATTGTATTTAGTTTTCAGATTTTTTTTTCACATTTGTATTTGGCGATACAATTGGGAGTAATCTCCCGTTTCTCAGGGAACTTACATTCTAATGAGGAAGAATCAATTGAGTTTATATTTTCTTCACATTTTAATGAAAGCATTAGTTATTAGATTTTCATTGAGTCATGTCCATTTTTTATGTGAAAGTTTAGAGCAATCCAAATTAATTTTGTTAACTAGCCAGATGTAATCAAGTCAAATAAAGGGCCTTTTAATAACTAAACACTTGACTTTTGATAACAGAAATTAACAAATAGCTAATTGTTACTTCTCTGAGTACATTAAGTGAAATTAAGACTTCACATTTGGTATACTCAGTGTAGGTGTATATAGCTATACTCAGAATATACACATATACTGAGTAAAGGTTAAGTTGTTAAATATTATGAATTTTTTTCTCCTTTGCATGTATACTATGACAATGAAATCGTATAAAAAGTAAATATGTACTTTGAAGAAAAGCATTGATATGTATCTTTTTTAAAAGTCCATCGATTGTAATGTAAGATTTTGTTGCTTTGACTTTCATCCCAGGTGAAATTTATCCCAAGATGTACCACGTCTGTTTTTTTCTGGTGACATATGTGGCACCACTGTGTCTTATGGTGTTGGCTTATCTGCAAATATTTCGTAAACTCTGGTGTCGACAGGTATGTAATTTCAAATAATTTGCATATGTTATTCCTCCACACATAATTTGTTATTTGTTATTCCTTCCAAATAATTCGCCTGTGTTTTTTAGGATGTACTTATAAACAAAAGTTAAGAATGCATTGAACCAACATAACATGTTCAGAAAAGTATTGTATTGTGTGTTCTTCTAAAATAATGAGAACCTAAACATAAATACGTCTGAGGATTTTTAGATTAATATTTAGGAAATATATTTTATAACCTGATTAGTACTTTACATTTTAAACAAAATTTAATATCTGTAATTAATTGACTTTTGTCTAGAAATAACATTAATTTTGCTTTCTATGAGAAATAGCAAAAAAAATTCCTTTAGAGTTTTTGAGACTGTAAGTCTAAGAGGTTATATTTTTAATCAGATTTATTTAATGCATTTGAACATATGGGTTAAATCTCCAGCTTGAAAGATCTTATTTTTTAGAAGATTATAAGATTCAGACAGAATGTATAATTTAAAAACTGTATACAGTGCTGATTTGAGGTTACTACACTTTGTTAGATGATTCTGTCTGCTCTATCAGTGAATGTTTGTATTCATTCACTTAGTTATTCATTCCTCAAATATATATCATGAATTTTTGACATACATGTCTCATGAAAACTAAAAATTCTACTTTTTGCCATTGAGTAATTAATAGTCTAGAGGAAGGGCATGGTCAGATGCAGAGGGAAAATTACTTGAAATATAAGCACAGAGAATTAGAGCAAGATGTTCTAAAAGGGTATCTAATCCAGGCAAAGTAACATTTAAGTTAAACCTTGATGATTAGAAGGAAATCACCAACAAACACATTTAGTGGTTTGTAAGATAGAGACAAAGGATATGGCTCAGTCTCTCGCGTTTTGTAAACTGTATCCTAAAATGACATAGTTCTTTAGATCTATTTCTCTCCTTCTCTAAACTTACTGCCAATACTTAGTTTAATCCGGCTTGTGGAAAGCTGTCCCATTAGTCCGTTTTCTCTGACACATTTTATTCAACGGAAAAGATTTACTGGAGTCATCTTAATTCATTGAAAAGATTTCACCAATACTTTATTTGGTCTTCGAGGATGTGTGTTTGTTGTTTTAATCAACCCTTGTTATTCAAAGCGTTTTTGAAGATCATCTTTCACTGATTGGATATGAGCAACACTCATATTTTTCAACACCATATGGCTCATAATTTCAAAATTTTCTCTTTTCTTCTACTTTTGCAAAGAAGTCATTTTTTATAACCTTATCAGTGCAACCAGTAGCAACATTTATTAACATTTTGTTTCCCATCATTTTTTACTATAAAAACAAATGTGGACCACTATGAAACATGAGTGGTGATTTTCTGGTTGTTGGTGATGGTTTTCTCAGCACTCTCCACCTGCCTATGAAGCCAGTTCTTGTATTTTAGGGTGTTTGTTAATGCAGTATCCTGCTTTTTAGTACCTATACCTATTATTGTATCTGTCAAGTTTTGTTAGATTCTTCTTCTATTAAAAAATGTGGTTTACAACAATAGTTCTGTTCCACTCATATTACGGGTCAGTGAGGAGGGTTGGCTGGGGCACTGGGCTCCATGTGTTTTCTCATTCCAGAACCTAACCTAAAGAAATGGCACTTTCTGGGACATGCCATTCTGAGACTGAGAGAAAAAGAAAACTGGAAGAAAAGTGTATTTTCTCCTAGTGTCTTTTTATGAACCAGCAGGTGTTACATCTCACTTTTCATTGGCTAAACAAGTCAAGTGGTTGATCTTGACCATGAATTGGGGAAGCATTCTTCTCTGACAGAAAGACACTACACGTCACAGGGCAATGGGGAGTTTCCTACAAGCTGGGGATGAATAATCTGGAATGATACACTGTGGAGAAGTCAAAAACACAAGGGCCAGACTGCATGAATTTAAATCCTGACTCCACCACTTAGTAGTTACATGAATTTTTGTAAATGACTTAAATTTCTGTGGCTCCCTTTATTCACTTTAAAATAGGGTTCTATAGCATCTTCCTCATAGGTTTGTTAACATGCATTCAGGTGTGTCCAAGGGAGAGAACACAGTCATGGGTTCTTAGTTTCTGTTTCTGGTTGGGCCAGTAAAGCTCTTTCCTCATCCCTCTTTTTGCTTATTGCCAGAGACAGAAACTAAAGACCATGGCTTCAGGCTGCTAAAAGCCTGAAACAAAACAAAACAGAACTACAACAACAAAATAAGGTGGGTTGGACAAGCTTGCTTAGATGAATTAACTCAAGTGCCTAAAATATAGAAAGTGCTCATTAAACAAAATATCTTAATAGATGTTGTTTAATAATGGCCTTTCAACTACTTATATTTATATTTCTAAAATAACATGCATGTGTTGAATTGGTGTATGTGACTTTTTTAAAATGTATTTTGAAATACCAGTATAGTGCTTCTTATTTGTCTCCTCTACTCTACTATATACAAAGATAGACTCACTGTCTTCTTTGTATCTCTAGAAATAGCAACTGCTCATCACACATCAGTTGCTTTTTTTCATAAGAAAAAGGTGAGTAGAATAAGAGAAAGTGCTGGGAAAGTTTCGACAGAAGAGGACATAGAGAATCTATTGCCCAGTTACTCAGATAAAAGTTTGTAGAAATGGAATAGATTTAGAAAAATTTATTGAATGGAAAAAAGTATTTAATGAGCATGTAAGAGAAAAGATATTTTAGATTTGGATGGAGATTTTGTGGGGGAATGTTCAGTGTTAAGATTATCCCCTATTTCCTTAATTTTACTAGTTAGTGTGCATTGTATAAAATAGATATTATAATTTCTTATTCATTTATTTACATATGGACATACCTTTACAACTTTAAAGATGTAATGTATCCGTCTTGTTACCATCATATCCCTAAACTTTACGTGGTACTATCAGAGAAAGTGTTTTTAAAAGTTTGTTAATTGAATACATGATACCAAAATCCAAATAAATTAATTTTCCACCATTTAGGCTTAAGTTTGAAATTTCCCAATCTCTAAAATAAATTTTAAAAATAAATTGCATCACAGATTCAGAAATAATCCACATTCTTTTCATGAATTATTCTGATTAGTACAAGCCACCTGATTCGGAAGATTTGCAGTAAAATACTTGGGCTGTGAAACTAAAATCATTTACAAAACAGATTGAAATGGAAAATGCTAAGTTCATCTGCCCTAACTTTAGCAGCCACAATAAAGTAAATTAATCCCAAATTGGTGATTATGTAGAATTCCGCTTGAGAAACTCTCAATTTCCAACTGTTAGTATCTATAAACAAAGTTGTAAGGTATTATGTGTGCCATAGGCTACATCAAGTGAACCATCAAATGAAGCGCTTGTCCTATTTGCTTAAAATTACAGAGGTGCATGAAATCTGTTATGTACTTTTGAATTAGTAAGTGTAAGATTATTAGTGAGCAAATTGTGTGCCCTTGTCTGACTTTCTCAAGAAGTTTAAGCCTCATTAAAAAAATTAGCTAATGCTTTGCTGTAATCAACTACTTAAATTCTTTTTCTTTTTTAATTATGTTTTTATTTTTTGCAGTTTGACTCAGAGTACTCTTGACTGTAGAATTTCAGTCAAGAAATTCTACAGACTATTTTTTAAAATTCATTTTTTAAAGAACTTATTCTTAGCTTGCTTGGCCCTTTCATTTTTCTGTCAGAATTTTTTTCTAGCTCAGATCCTTCACATAATTCAACACTAAATCTTAATTATCATGTGAACTTGTGTTAATTTATTTCACAATTATTTATTAAGCACATACTCTGTGTCCAGTATGGTGTGAGGTACTGAGGATGGACTGTAATAGATACTTTGATCTGAAACTATAGTTCAGCTTTTCAAGGCCTTTGAAAGACCTTTCTCTTTCCAGCTTTTATCACAAAGTTTTCTGCTGCTTTTTATTCAGCACTCTTCTAAGAGAACTGAAGATAAATAATGTTTGATGATGACAAATGAGTCTAGTGTGAGAAAATAGCAAACAAATTACAATTGTAGGGGCAGAATCAGGAAGGCAGTACCTCGAGTCCGTGCAAAAGTATTAAAGAGCACCAGTAAAGGTAACTACATAGGTAAATACAGTAGACAGTATAAACATTTGTATCTTCTGTTATCTGAGGTAAAGAACAACTGCATAAAATAATAGTTATAAAAATGTGAAGATTCACATTATAATGTATACAGATGTAATTCAAAAAAGGAGGAGGAAATGGAGCCATATTGGAGCAACTTAGTTTAATACTATTAAAATTATATTGGCATAATCTAAGCACATTGTTTAGATTAAGTTGCTAATTTTAATCCCCAGTGTGACCACTAAGAAAATAATTGTTTTGAAAAATGTAGAAATATAGGTAAAGAAACAAAAGAATTAAAATGGTATACAGAAAATACTCAACATCAAATAAAGCAGTAGTGAAGAAATAGAGGAACACAAGAGATAAAATATATATGTCACAAATAGTAAAATTGCAGATATAAATTATATTTTCTTAATAATTAAAGTAAATGTAAATGAATTAGATACTTCAATCAAAGGGCATAGATTGACATAATAGTTAAAAACCAACCAATAATAAAAAAATCCCATGATCCAACTTTACACTGTTTACAAGACACATACCTTGTATTCAGATATACAAATAGGTTAAATGTAAAATAACAGAAGAAGATGTACTAAAACAATCACAGATAGGGAGTTAATGTGGTTATATTAAAATTAGACAAAGGAAACTTTAACAAAGAATATTACTATACATAGAGAGGGACATTTCATAATGATGATAGAGTCTATCCATCTGGAAGATATGAAAGTTGTAAACATACATGCTTTTAACTACTGAAACCCAAAATGCACCAAGCAAAAACTAGTAGAATTCAGGAGACAAATAGGCAGTTAGACAATTAGAGTTGAAAACTTTAATACTCACAAGCAGTAATGGATTAAAAAAAACAGAATATTGACAGGAAAATAAAAGATTTAAACAAAACTATGAAACCACTGGACTTAACAGATATTTATAGAACACTCCATCAAAAACGGAAGAATGCATATTTATCCTAAGTGTGCATAGAACTTTCTCCAGGTTGTATTATAAGAAATGTCCTAAAGCAAGCCTCAGTACAGTTTAAAAAATTAAAATAATCACAATACATTTTTCTACCATGATGGAATTATATTAGACATTAATTATAGAAAGAAAATTTTTGAAATTCACGACTGTTTGAAAATTA